>VXBL01007665.1:1238738-1268174 GCA_013400195.1 Aramus guarauna | reverse complement strand
TATCCCAGCCAAAAATATGACATGCTTAAAACTGTTGAAATTATATGGTTGCATATCAAAATTGACTGAATTGCATAACTTCAAAAACAAAAAGATATGAACTGTCATCCTAGCTTTCCTCTTGTGTCTTCTACCATTCTGTAAGGGAGAACATATAGGATGAATCCCGTGTTTGTTATCAATGGCTACACTCCAGCCCTATGCCCATGTAGTGTGTGTGTTCACAAGGACTGACTGTTACACTAATAAAAAGTGAAGGCGGCACTGTTTGCTCAAAGTGGTGCACCACAGAAGCCTTTCTGCTTGTCTTGCTGTTTCACTGGACTGCTTTCCTTTGTAGTAGAGGCTCAATCAACGTAATATCAGTCATTAATTATGTTATGGAATGTGCTGCTCAAGACCTATTTTAGGAATATATTGTAGATAGTGTTTTAACTCATCATTTGAGTACCTCTGGCATGATATTGATTGTACCGGAGACAGAACTGAACAAGTGAATGAGCCTACTTACTAGACTCTCTGAAGCCTGAGGTGTAAACTGTACAGATTCACTGGTGAACAGTACTTTGCCATTAGAGACTTCTTATTTAATGACTGTGTAGGATTGGTTTGTGATCAAACCAGTAATCTCAAATTACTAATTATCAAAGATTTCCATCACAATAGCAATATATGGTATACAGAATAAATTTTCCATCTTGTTAGTGCAGTGGATGATATCATAGTTCCTTAAACTGCAGTAGGAACAAAGCTCGTAGAAGTCTACTTCCTCAGATTCTAGGAGTATTTTGCTAATGCAAATAATACTGGTTTTGATGATGATTTTTATTAATACAGGTCATTATAGTAGTTTCTCATTACCTCATTAAGACAGTGTATCTGGTAGGTAGTCTCCACGCAAAGAACTTTTTCTGAAAAACTTAGAATCTAAAAAAAGACAAGAAGATACCAGAAAGGAGAATTGAGGCTAATTTGCAAATAGAATAACAAGTTTGAGACAAGCGCCATTCTGACTCTGCCGTTTGCAGACAGCTGATGTACTTAAGGTCTGAGTACAAAACGGGGCTGAGTTGAAGAGACTATTTGCCAGTCTTCTCCCTCATTCACAGCTGGCACATGGAAAAGAGCCTGAAAACTGGCTTTCCGTTTGGATTTATGCTTTAAAGAACAACTTCCAGAATATTCTTACCCAAGGGACAAGGGAAGTTGCATTGTGTTCTGAATTATCCGGATCATTACTTACAGTGGGAAAAAAGGCAAATGAAATCATTGTTACAGCTTCCATTCACGCCATTTTTCTTGATTTGAAAGTGTGACTTCTAGTTTATTAGTCATAAGAGCTGTGTATTACCAGTTGTGAAGACAAGCAGAGGCACCTGGCAAATTAGGTTATACTTTCATCATTCTTGTTGGATCTGAACCAGTAATATTACGATGATTCTTTGAAATACAACATCATATTGAAATATAGATTTTATTTTTTTTTATAAAAAATAATCTTTGGGAGGTGCCTTTAGCATCATTTTATTGTAAAATCAGATTCCTTTTATGAAATAGTTCTGTCAGAAGCCCTGTTGTTGTTATCCTGGAATCTGGAGACCTTAAGAAAACAAAACAAACAAAAAAACCCCAACCTGTAACCAAGAGAGTTCAGGCCAAGGGGATAAAAAGCAAAATGTATTGTCCTTATTTTGAACCCTCATACACATTTTGCAAAATATGTGTACCTGTGTAATGTCTGGTTATCTCTGCCATACTTCATGTTACTTGTCCTGCATTGCCATTCATTTGTAAATAACAGTAACTGTGGGCTGCATTCCACATAATGAACGTTTATCTGTGATAGCTAAATGTTTTTTTCTCTATAAATGCTAGAATTCTAACCAAGATGAAGCACTTGAACTCACTATTTACAGTTTCCTAAGGTGTTTTGTGTTTTCACCATTTGATCCTTCTACCTTGTTGTTGTTAGACTCCCACTGGCTGTTGTGATTGGGAGTGTTGAGGTAGACGTGCTCCAGAGGCAGCCTTCTGTGCCTTTTGCTATTAATCCCAATTTTCCCAAAACAACAGCCATCTCTGGTTTCATGAGAGCTATGTTTACCTTTTATTGGCTTGGAGACTAGAAGGGAACTTTAAGGGCAGAAGAAATAAAGAAGTTTTATGATGTAAGAGTTTAAAGTTAATAAAAAAATAATAGTTGAATAATTCCAATGTACATGAATCTAGAAAAGATTGTTTTAAGTGTTGCTTCTCTGACTTGTGTTCTCTGCAGAGTATGCTTACATCAGTTCCAGTACATGGGCAAACGATACATAGCCAGGTACTGTGTGGAATTTAAATTTTGCTGCCTTGTTCACTTAAGAATAATAGTGTGTACAGTCAGTGTGCCTTGTATCTCTATTACAAATAAATTGCATGAGTAGAAGAGTTACTGTGAAATGATACGTAACGGTTTTGAAGTAGCTGGTTACTATATTAACAAATCTATGTCCTGTCTGAAAGTCTGGTATCTGTTTAAGAATGATGTGTGTGTGTTGTGTTTATTATCAGTTACTCTAAAATCCACCCCTTAACTGCTATCTTTTACAGCACTTTTTTTCCTTGAAATAATGTCTTTGGGGAAGAAATTTTATGATTTGTTTTGTTTAGTCACTTGGCCATAAAATCATATCCATTGAAATGTTTGAGAAATTTTGTGTAGAGAGTTTTTTTTACTTTAAAAGGTGAGTAGTGAACATTCCAATGCTGCTGATTTTTAATTCAAAGTCCAAAGTACTGTTAGATACCTGAACGCTCCCATTGAAGGCTGATTAGGAGAAAATCTGTATGAGTCAGAAACTTGTACTAAATTATTTGAATATCTTTGCATTAATGTGGGGTTTAATGCAAAGTAGTTTTTTAATAGAGTAAAATATACATAGTTGTTTAGACCTTATGCTGTGGTTGACATGTTAATATTGTTATAATTAAACATGTGAGGTTGAAATACTGGCCATCTTGAACTGAGGGTGAGAAAGTTGTTGCTGACTTTGGGTTGTAAAGCATTCTAACTAATATATTAGTTTTTTGTTTTTAACTTAGATTTAATGGTGTGTGAATCTCTTTCTACAAACAAGAAAGTTGACTATCTTCTTGGAGATTTTTCAGGGGAAAAAAAAAAAAAATCTCATTTCTGTTCACCTACCCTAAAAAATTCATGGGCCAAAATAAATCCGGCTTCCTTCAGGTTCTGATTGTAACCTTTGTGCTTAAATGTGTTTCAAAGTCTGGATTTACAGGAGTTTGTAATTTTCAGGCTTTTGGGAAAAATTCTTCAAAATCATTTGTTTGAATTGTTTGTAGAGAAGACTACCACATCTCCTTTTTGTTTACTGATCCCTTAGTCTGTGTACTGCATGTTAATGCTAAAAACGTTAAGCTATAGAATTCTTCTGGTGTTCTGCAGGGATATTGAATTTTCCCCAAAAATATAGCTTTTTAGTCTTTCACATTGTCATTACACTAAAATATATCACAATCAATGCACGTACTCTGAAAATACACAAATGACAGAGAAAGGAAACAGGGAATTCTGTAATTCAAGCACTGGTTTTCATTTTTCGTCAGCTCTGGTGGTGGTACACAATAGGAAGTTAGCCTGTACTGATTGCTAACACAGATCACTTTTCTGTTTTCTTCACTTGATTGCTGCAAGTTTAACAAAGTATATGGCTCTTCTCCCTTCCTGCTTGGGTAAGATGTACATGATAATACCTCAGTTAATTCCTGCTCTCCTGTTGCATGTATGCTTTCTAATTTTACCACTGTGTGTCTTTCTAATTTTTTTTTTTCTAAAATTTTTACAATCAAAATAGAGGATTTGGGTTGGGGTTCTGAATATTTTCAGAATATTTATGTTCTCAAATATTTATGTTCTCAAAAGCTCTGAAGTAAATTTAGCGCTTCAAGAGCAACCGCTTGTGTGCTTTTGCTTTCATGCTTTGAGGTTTTAAGAAAGAGTTTGCCGTGATACTTATTTTAAGCTACCTATTTTTGTTTTGTAAGTAAAACAGTAAATAGGTTGCATTATAATTCTTTCTCTAAAACTTCTTTGCTTAACTAACGCTTCCTGTCTTGCTGCAGTTTGACATGTCTAACTTTTGCTTCTATCCCATTTCACCCATCTTGCAGGAACCAGGAGGGGTTGGGATCCATAGTTCATGATCGAAAATCTCAGACATTGCCTGTTTCCCGTAACAGAACAGGAATGATGCATGCCAGATTGCAGCAGCTGAGCAGCCTGGATAACTCTCTCACTTTTAACCACAGTAAGTCTCATGACATGATAACATTTGTCATCCTCAACCAGTACCACAACACCAGAGACAGGTCCCAGAGCCACACCAGTGCATTTCAATGACTTCTATTGTTCTAGGTCAGAGGAATAGCTGGAATCTGTCAATGGTCTGTTCCCTGCGTTACGATAGAGTAATCAATGCTGGCTGATGCCATAACATGGAGCATGGTTAACTATAGTGTGTTTTAAAATTGTACTTAATTATAGGCACTTCAACTTAGTGCTGCGCATCATTACAGAATTTACTTATTTTTTCTTTTTGCTTTATTAAGGTGTTTTGTTTTTTTTTTCACCAACTTCATCTTGTACATGATTAATCTAAAAGTAAAAATACGCATTCTGACCATATCTCCATGTTTTGACATCCCCTAAGGAGAAATAAGTTTCTTAGAATTTCTACAGAGCTTGTGAATCCCATGATTTGGTTTGTCTGGAAGTGAAAAAGCGTCCAATAATGAAGTGATTTTTCTGTTTTCAGTGTGAGAAAGATATCAAGTATTCTTGGAATTTCTGTAGACAATGGTAAGATTTAATCAGGTTGAAGTCAGCTTGTATGAGACTGCTGTATTGAAAACTAAATCTGCTTGTGGCTTATCTTTTTAAACATGCTGCTCTTAAATTGCAAAATATACTGTATATAAAGTATTCTGAAGCACCGTTTTTCAATTTCCAGCTTCAAAAAGCAATGAAACTGGTTGACTAATCTAGTAAAATACAACACTGGTACTGAAAAGAATTGTGTGCAGTAAAGCAATTATTTGAGTTAACTGTATGTTCACTGTGTTCATCCTTTTCTTTCCTTTTATTTCCCAAAGCATATCTAACTGTCTCTTAAGATCTTTTAGCTCGTTAGCTGTAATATAAAGCAACAGTTAGCCTAATTACACGAGACTTACCACATAGACTAGTGGAAAATGGAATAAAAATTCCACCAAATCTGTTTATAAACGCATTCTCATGCCTGTTTAAATATAAGAAATGCAATTCTTTGATTTAAAAAATGTCAGAAAACTATATAGCTGTGGAAATTACTTTTTCCTCCACCTGTAATCATTCTGCTACTGCTGTACCATAGTAATTTCTATGTATTTTTGATACACAAAAGAAAAACCTTTTATGCTATGTGACTACACAGTAAGGTAGAATACTTTGTAAATAAAGACTGATTTAAAAAAAAAAAAAAATCTCTGGGAAAGAAATAACACGGCTGGGGCCTGTACAAAGAGATTTCATACTTCCAGAACCTGGCAAAGTTTAACGATTTTTAGGAAACAGTGAGCTGAAAGGTTTTAATAAATGCATGCTTATGTAAAAAGAAACTTTCTGTTCTTTTCCATCTGAAGGAAATTATGAAGGAAGGTGTCTCATTCAGATAACTTTTTGTAAAGTGATAACAGGCTTTTTTTTTAAATGTTGGACTTTTAATGAATATGAGGATATAACATCTCGTATTGCCCAAGGTTTTACAAAGTGAAAGTATGTTGCTGTAACAGCTATGTCAAATGTGAAATTGATTTTTATATCTTTGGTCTTGTTGTTGTCTAATTTCTAGTTTCATTTCTTTGTCTATCTGTCTATGTTGTGTATCCAAGGTAGTTTTCAGAACTTGCATAGATCTTGTAGGTATCCTATACGGGGTACATGTAGGAAAGATGTTCCTGGTGGAAATAGTTGCTTTACTTGTTTCTAAAATCATGATTCTTTGGTAAGATAGTTGTCAATAAATGTAAATTATAAACTTAATTTCTAATCACTTAAGCAAGAAATAGAACTGAAGTAATGGTGTCAGTGCTATTTCACTGCATATAAGTACATGGCTGTATTCCTTCAACTCTTCGTGTTTGGTATTTTTACAATGGTTGACTTATGATTGACTTTGAGATCATTATAACATTGCTAAATTACCAATTTTCAGCTGTAACTCCATCCTACTGCAGTACTTATTTTAAGAATATATATGTGTGTATGTATATATAACTGTGTACATTTATTTATAAACATGTATATATACATACACATATAGATGAATCATCAAACATTTGTTTTAACTACTGTTTAATGCTTTTTACTGTTGACATTTGTATTTAATGTATTTTATGATCTTGAGCAAATTACATTAGAATAATTATATGCACATATTTCAAAAATATTTAAATGCATATTGATTATTTTTCTGTATTGAATACTAACTCCTGCCAGGCTTCTTACTTGTTAGTCTTTTCCTAGTTCGGCAAGCCTTTTGGAAATAAGAAACATATTTAAATGAGTATATCCAGCACTTACACTTCCTTTGGAATTTCTGTAGGCTATGGGCATTCAGATGCAGACGTTCTTCACCAGTCCTTACTTGAAGCAAATATTGCTACTGAAGTTTGCCTTACAATTCTGGATACTCTATCACTGTTCACAATGGCATTTAAGGTTTGTTCTTGACTTGGTGTTAACATCTCCCATAATAGTCTTTCAGAAGAAATATTTTTTAAATATTGTTTAAATTATATAGTCTAGTAACATAACATTGTATTTTATTCTTGTGTTATGTAAAAGCTGATAACGTCTTGCAGCAAAATCCCTTGGCTTCAGTTACACATTGCACACAGACTCCTTACTGATCAGCAGTAACCTGTGGGAAAAGCTCATTCCTCATCCTAACTTCCTAAGAAATATTTCTAGAAACTTCAGTGTCTCCCTAATATTAGTGGTAAAACTGTCTTTTAAAGGCCATGTGGGGGTGAAAGATCTATTGTATGGCAAAACCATAATTCCTGATTGGACACTATCAGACTTTTGTATTGAACTTGGCTTTTTATATTAAGTCAATCATTAATTAACAGTATTTTGTGTGTGTTCCTTTTCTGTAATTTTATTTCAATTTGTCCACTAATAAGACTTCTTTTTGGTTGTATTGGTTACTGTAGCTCTCCTGTGGAATCTTTTTATAGCATGCCCACTTGAATACCCCTCCTGGCTTTTTGAGCTTTTCCAAACATTAAAGGTGAAGCTACAAAAAGGAGAAATGATAGCTCTAACTTCTCCCCTAATTAGAGCACTGTATCCTAATCCTTGCTTGAAGATTCAAATTTAGTGTCTTATCTTTAATCTAGTTATGAAAACATGAGCTTATTTATAATGAGATTCCTTTTATTAGTAATTTAATTAGATAGAGCTTAGAACCAGTTCTGTCCACAGACTTCATGACAGAATTGGAAATGAAGATACTTAGTTTTAAAGATTAAAGAAGAATGAACACTAATCATTTAGTTATTAGCTGCCCATCATACTTGGAATGACAGTCTTTCAGTGTTTTCTGTATGTGGTTTGTTAAGAAAGTAGGTAAGAGTCTATGGGAATAGTCTACCAGAATAGTCTATGAGATCCAAACAAAACATGCAGGAGAATCAGGAGCTTCTATTCAATTAACTGCACTAAAATACATAAAATCATAGAATGGTTTGGGTTGCAAGGGACCTTGAAAGGTCATCTAGTCCCAACGCCCCCTGCCATGGGCAGGGATATCTTTCACTAGATTGGGTAGCTCAAATCCCTGATCTTGAACACTTCCAGTGATGGGGCATCCACATCTTCCCTGGGCAACCTGTTCCAGTGTCTCATGACCCTCATAAATAAATAAATAAATTCCTCCTCATGTGCAATCTGAACCTACTATCTCCCTCTTTCAGTTTAAAACTGTTGCCCCTATCCTGTCACTACAGGCCTCAGTAAAAAGTCTCTCTCCAACTTTTGTGTAAGCACCCTTTATGTATTGAAAGGCTGCAATGAGGTCTCCCTAGGTCTCTCCAGGCTTAACAACCCCAACTGTCTCAGCCTGTCTTCATAGGAGAGGTGCTCCAGGGCTCTGACCATTTTTGTAGCTCTCCTGTGGACCAGCTCTAACATGTCTATGTTTTTCATGTAGTGGGGACCCCAGAGCTGGACGCAGTACTCCAGGTGGGGTCTCACAAGAATAGAGTAGAGGAGGAGAATCACCTCCCTTGACCTGCTGGCCATGCTTCCTGTTATGCAGTCCAGGATACAATTAGCTTTCTGGGCTGCAAGCATACATTGCCGGCTCATGTTCAACTTTTCATTCACCAGTATCCCCAAGTCCTTCTCCATAGGGCTGTTCTCAATGCATTCATCCCTAGGTCTGTATTGATACTGGAGATTGCTCCAACCAATGTTCAGGACCTTGTGCTTGGCCTTGTTGAACTTCATGAGGTTTGCATAGGCCCACTGCTCAAGCCTGTCAAGGTCCCTCTGGATGGCATGCTACAGGGAAGCCTCTAGCAAATCAACTGCACTGCTCAACTTGGTATTGTCTGAAAATTTGCTGAGAGTGCACTCAATCCCACTGTGTCATTGATGAAAATATGAAACAGTACTGGTCCCAGTATGCACCCTTAAGGGGCACCACTCATTACTGGTTTCCACTTGGACATTGAGCCATTGAGTGTAACTCTCTGGACACAGCCATACAGCCAATCCCTTATCTTTCTAACAGTCCATCTGTCAAACCTGTATGTTTCTAATTTAGTGGCAGAATGTTCTGGGGAACCATGTCAAAAGCCTTACAGAAGTCCACATAGATGATGTCCATAGCTCTTCCTTTGTCTATTGATGTAGTGACTCCATCATAGAAGACCGCTAGATTAGTAATACTGTTCTGCTTCTTTGGGGAATAATTAGCACATTATATAGAAGGCCAGACAATATTTTCCTCAAGATCATCTTTCACTGGTGGAGATCCAGATCTCTGTTACCTATTACAGTAGTGAAATCACAAATTATGTCTGCTTCTTGGTAGAATTTTGACTGATCCTGTGTGAATTCCTACTACTCTAGGTGGTTTTAGTGAACTACCTATCTCTGATGTTGGGACATCTAAAGAATGGATATTATATCAATTTCCTCATAAGGATAGGAGTTTGTTAGACAATGTTTCATTATTTTGCTATAAATCTGGAAGTAGTAAGGCACACCATCTTTTAGAACTTGCAGTTAGGTGTTTAGGCTTGGGTTATCCACAGAGATCTGTATACTGTTCCAAGAGATAAAACTATTTCCTATGACCGAATAGGCTGACTTGCTTAGATCCAACCATTTATGTCTAGCTTCCTCTAAAATGGCCTGCCTGTGGCATCACTGCGTAGTGTTTGGAGATATTTGGTCTCCTGAAAGCATTTGTATTTATTCATCCACAAAGCTTGAAACCACACTGAGTTCTTCTGGACTGCAAGTCACACTATCAGAATGGCTTTTAATGGAGGACTGCTTCCTTCAATTTTTTTAATATTGAAGAACACCCAAAATGCCTAGAGCTATGCTGAAATTCTTTAGCCTGAAGAATTTCTTCTGTGTCTCCATGAATAGAAAAGGAGACATCTGCAGTTAGACATCTCTTCCATGTTTGAGAGGGCTTAAGGCGCGCTACAAGAGCCCAGGTCTACACTGGGGTTTTAAAAATATTTGTTAAATTAGATTCTTTGAGTTATTACCTTAAAACTTACTTGAGATAGTAATGGAGCTGCCTTGCAGCATACCCTTTGGATGCGGGTATATAGTAATGACGAGGAAGAGTGGAGTGTTCCAAACGGAGACGCAGAAGGTGCAAGACCTAGTAGAATCTTGTTGGAGAGGCGGTGGAGTCAGAGGGAGCAGAACTTAACGTGGTCCTCTCAGTTCTGGACTGCCTGGACTGGATTGAGCAGTCCCTGAATTGATTAACCTATTTTCATGCTTTCTAAGAGGAGAGACCTCGTTGTTTCGTCCTAGAGTCCCATAGGAACCTAGTGCGTAAGTTTGGTGGACAAAGGGAGAAAACGGGACCCCAGAGCAAAACAGCAGCAATATGAACTGTAAAAGCCAGTACCTGTGCTAGAGAAATTGGAGGAGACCAGATTTAAAAAACAAGCTTGAATGCAAGGCAGCAGGTTGGTGATGCAGAAGTCAAGAGAAGCCACGTATATTGCATGCCTTTGAGCTTTTGAATATTGACACAGGTACAATTCTGCAAACTAATTAATATCTTTGTCCTTAAGAGCCCTTTCAGTTCTAGGAAACCAATGAAAGATGGTGAGTGGGTGAGGATTTAGTTTGGGGGAGGTTTTTTGAGATCATTGTAGTAGGAGGTACTGCTATGGGAAAATTCTGCTGTCTGAGCTGCTAAAGCCAGCATAACCACAGTCTGTTAATACTTTGTGCTTCTCAAAGAACTGTTAATAGTAATTGATTTAACTAACAGCTGTTAAAAACAGTAGTGTTCTAGAAGTCTATTCAGAAGCCAACACTTTCTTTATAAGCAAGCTTAATGAAGTGTTAGAAATATCTAATTAAAATTCAGATATGTTTGTGTTATTAAACATCTTAGTAATACTATACTTTTTTTAATTATTATTTCCTGCTTTTGGATGATCTGTGTATGTTCTTAGAATAATATAAATGTATCACTGTACAAAACTCCTAAATTCTCACTGTCAATTTAAAGAATCAACTACTGACTGATCACGGGCATAATCCACTGATGAAGAAAGTATTTGATGTGTACCTCTGCTTCCTTCAGAAGAATCAGTCTGAAACAGCATTGAAAAATGTCTTCATTGCTTTAAGGGCACTTATTTTTAAGGTAAGATTTTAAAAATAATGAATCTTCAAGTACTTATCCAGTTCTTTAGTTAACGATATACTATGTAAAAATTGAAGAACTAAAATACCAAATTAAAATTGGTGCATAAGGATTGATCTGATCCCAACAGTGTGGAATAATTGTCCTTTGAATTGCTGTAAAAATCATTTTGTGTCATGAACTACTGTAGCTGTCTATTTTTTCCACAGTTTGGGAATACTAATATATTTGTATTTCTCTTTACATGCTTATTTTATCAAGAACTGAAGCTAGTTTTAATGAATAACTTTTTTCTACTTTTTCCTCAGTTTCCTTCTACGTTTTATGAAGGTAGAGCTGATATGTGTTCTGCACTGTGCTACGAAATTCTGAAGTATTGTAATTCCAAACTGAGTTCAATTCGTACTGAAGCTTCACAGTTACTGTACTTCTTAATGAGGAATAATTTTGATTACACAGGAAAGAAGTCTTTTGTTAGGACACATCTGCAAGTTAGTATCTTTATTCTTTTTTTTTTTTTTTAATGTTGTATTTGTAGGTGCACAGTTGCATACCAGTGTGCAAAACCCTGTCAGATAAAGACACACAAGAAATTATTTTGAGTTCAAGCAAGGCTGATACAATTCTAAGAGTAAAAAGATGGCAATAAAAGTACATTCAGTACAAGGAAATACTTAGAAACAATTGGATGGCCCTGTCTTTTGTAGGAAATAATTTTTATTTGTGAGTAGCAATTGTTCTGTTTTGTAGATGTTATTGTGATTGTTAAATGGCATACCACGTTGGGTCTGAAGACAAGAATGCAGCAGCAAGCACATAAAAGTCTAAAATAAAACAAATATGTCGAAAATTGTGTATTCTAACAAAGCTGGTAACAATAGTTTACTACTTTTATGACCTCTGGCTAGTTCACCTAGCAGTCAGTCTTTAGAGCAGAGAATGCAGATGCATTAAATTTACACAAGCCTGTTTTTTCTTGCTTGTGTTATTAAACAAGTAACTTTGGAAAAAAAAATCAAACATGATTTTACTTAAGGGAATAATCTTTCAATTAAAAAGAACAAAACATTTTTTGTAATTGCTTCGTAAGTTCATTTCAAGGGTATGTCATGAAATATGCACTAACGAGACATTTGTTTCTGTCAAGGTTATTATTTCAGTAAGCCAGCTAATTGCTGATGTTGTTGGAATTGGAGGAACTAGATTTCAGCAGTCTCTTTCCATCATCAATAATTGTGCCAATAATGACAGAATTATAAAGGTCTGTTTTTATTCTTTCCCTACTGTAGAAGGATGCTTGAAAACTCTTTCATAGCATCTTTTACAGTTATGTTTCAACTTTTTATTGTGCAAAGAATAGAAAAAGATAGTAGTTAACCTAACTTTTGTATGTTTTAGCACACTACATTCCCTTCTGATGTTAAGGATTTAACAAAACGGATTCGTACAGTACTGATGGCTACAGCTCAGATGAAGGAACATGAAAATGATCCAGAAATGCTTGTAGACCTCCAGTACAGTTTGGCAAAGTCTTATGCTAGTACACCCGAACTAAGGAAGACGTGGTTAGACAGCATGGCAAGGATCCATGTTAAAAATGGAGATCTTTCAGAGGTAAGAGGAAAAAAAAAAATCAAACTAGTTTTAGCTTCGTAATAAACTTAAGCTCATCTTTCTTGAAATTGAATGTACTATATGTATTTGTTAGTATGTAATACGACAGACATTTCTAATAAATTTTGAATTGTTAGTAGATTAGTTCCAATGGCTGTTAAGTTTTTCGTCCTACCCAAGTACATCTGTAAGTCATTTCTGATTACCAACGTAAGGTATATGTTTAACTACTGTAGCTGACGTGCTACTAAGCCAGGAATGCTCAATGCAAACCATGGGAGACACAGACTTTCTACTTAAAAATACGTTTGCTATCGGTTGCTAAAACGCTTAAAGCCACTCCTTAAATTCCTCTGCACTTGCCTTTACCAAATTAGCTTGATTCTATTCCAAACTGCTTACAAAAAACCTCCTCATGTTCTTAAAATGGACAAATTGCAATTTTTTTGTTTGGAAAAAGCAAGCTATCTGATTTCACAGTGCTGTTCAAGTATTTAATTCTAGCAAAAGGAAGAATTGGGAGTGGGGATTTTTATTTGTCCTGATGTAAGTATTTTATCAGCGTACAGGATGAATTTTGTCTGTTTCTGGAATTTTATTCCATCTGGAAGTAAATCGCATTGCATCACATAATTGAATTTTATGAATGTGTCTGTTAAACTGAGCATCATGTAAGCAAGTAAATAGCTCCAGGAAATAGTAACTGCTATCTTTCTTGCTCATGTCTTCTTACTCGAATTCTTTTTATATATGGTAGCACCACAGAAGGCATATACAATAGTCTGTTATTAGCTTGTATTTTGAACAACTTCAGCTCTCAGAAGACAAGCTCTGTTAGTCCTTTTCAGGTCTGTTTTTAATTTTTTGTTTGAAAACTTAGAATCTTTGACTATATGGCCAGATGAGGATCTCAGTAAATCACCAAGCCCAACCTCATACAAAGTATGAGTTAAAGAGAATTTCTGACAGATACTTACCTTTTTCCTTCAACTCCAGTGTCTGAGATTCTGCAGCCTCTCACATAACACTTAAAATACATCCCAAAAGAGATTTGCCTGTTCTTATTATAGCATGGCATTCTTACCTTGTGACCTGTGGTCCATGGTCACTCTCAGACTGTGAACTGCTGTCTGTGCTACTTGATGCTCTGGTGAAAAAGGAGTGCTCTTGTGCAAACAGTTACTGTTTTGCATAAATGAGGTGGAGAATTCTTACACCAGTCATAGGACATCTGCAAAGCAGCAAAAAGAAAAACCAAAGAAATGATCTCAGGCTAGGGCTCTTCTTTTATACCTTCTTTTTAGTAGTTCCTTTATAATTGTAATTTATAAGTAACTATTTCTGTTTTAGGCAGCAATGTGCTATGTCCATGTAGCAGCACTGGTTGCAGAATATCTCACACGAAAAGGTATGATTTTGAAATCTTACTTTAATGTTTATATTTTTTTCATTATAGTTTAGGAAAAGCAGTAGCTTCCCTGAGGAAGTTTTAGGCATCTCAGTGTTCACCAAGGAAAAAATGCTGACCTAACCAGACAGCAGGCTCACATATTTAAGAGCTTACTTTCATCTCTAAGGGGCAGCATTTCAGATGCAGGTAAAGTAAAATTTTTAGTAAAATAAAAATTTTAATTCTACCTGAGACCTGCAAACAGCCGAACTCAGACCCTTTCTGAAGCAGTCTTATCAGGGAATATTCTTATAGGTAGTCTCTCACTGCACAGAGGGAAACTTGGCATTGCCAGAGAAGTCAAAATAAATTCGTACATATTTTCAGATGCTGAGTCAGTGATCATAGCGCTCAGAATGCTTCACCTCTCTTGGTGTTCTGTGCTAGCAGCTGTCTGTAAAAGTAACTGATTTTTACCCTTGAGATAGGGTAGAAAACTAAATCTATAGAATCAGAAGAGTTCTCAGGGATTTGAGAAAATAGAATAGATGACTTTTATAAGAAAAATAGTTCTCTGGAATAAAATTTCAGAAATTTGTTTAGATTGGTCATGATGATATTGAGCTAGTGTTGTTTTTGTAGCAGGCAAATTCGTATTCACAGCTTTTTAGCTTTGCCTTTGCATGACAGTTCAAAATGAAGCAAAGCCACGAGTCTGCAAGATGCCTTTTCTCTGTTCCTTTTGCACCTCTTGCCAGCTACTTGTGTAGTATATAGGCTATCCCATCTGCCCCAATGATTTTGGAAGCTTCTCTGAGACCAAATCTGAAACTTGTCAAAGTTACTACCTCCTCTTGCAACCCTGAAAACAACTAACTGATAAATAGTGATAATCTGTATTAATTTGTGACTGCTTTGGGAGTGGTATTTCCAGGAACAAAACAAACCTATGCATTTAAGGCAATCATTCAATGAAACCTCTGATGGTCAGACTCCCACATGAGCAGAAAGAATCTTTGTAGGAATGAGGTGTGAAATAAATAAGGGCAAGTCCTTGCACTTCTGTAGTTGTTACTGATTCCTCTTGAGGCTTCAGTTAATACAATTTTTGGCCAAAAAATCCTGATTTCTTGATTCAACAATCCAATATAATAAAGAAGAGCTAAGCAATGCTTAGAAGAGGTAGGTTTCATGCTAGAATGTTTTAAACCCCATGTTTGCTAAATACTTATTTCAGTAAATGAAGTTACATTGCTGGTGTTTTGGTTTTTTGGGGGTTTTTTTCTTGCTTGTAGACTGACTTCCTGTATCTACAGCTGAACAATCCGTATTGCCATCCTCTGCTCTTTTTGTAGTTGATATTAGTCCATTCATATTGTTCAGACTGGGGAAGCTGATATGCCAGGGCCTGTTTGTGTACATAGTTCCAGCATACTGTAAAAGTTATCTTGTTCACTTCAGATTTAGGGTGGGGTAGATTAGACACAGGTTTAATATAAAATAGGAAGATTCAGACACTACTTTTTTTGGTAGGTAAGAGTCCAGATATTAACACATGTGAGGAGTTTTTTTTAAAACCTATTTATATTTACACTGTAATGTGAGCTCTAATATTTTAATCATACAGTGGGAGGATGGATTTTTTTTTTTAGTTATTAATTTAGTATTTAAATGTGGCTTCTGCCTTATCCAGCATCACAAAATGGCCTAAAGTAAATTTGTCTTTTTTTTTTTTTTTTTTTTTTTTTAAATTATAGGGATGTTTAGGCAAGGTTGTACTGCTTTCAGGGTAATCACACCTAATATAGATGAAGAGGCTTCAATGATGGAGGATGTTGGTATGCAAGATGTTCACTTCAATGAAGTAAGTAAACATAAGAGTGTTAGAATTGATGTACATTGAAGTACTGTTTGTTTTCCGAGGTTTTGTGTTTCTAGCTAGACACTGACTAACGATATATGTTATAATTGTTTTCTTAGCTGCTATTATCCTAAAACAGAAATAAAAATTTTTTGTAAGCTGTCCCAGCTTTAGAGAATTTACTATATACATATATTTTAAATAATGCACGAGCACAGCAAGACCACTGTTGGAATAAAAATATGCAAAATGGGTTTTTAAGCTGGTTGACAGGATGAACACTAATGTGGCTTATTTATTAGACTTAACAAGATCTGGGGTTTTTTTAAACTGACTTTGATTTAGATTGTTCCTACACCAGCAATCATGCAAATGTATTCACTGTTTTCTGCTGGTTTACGGTTTACCTAAGAAGTATGCCATAACAATGAAAGTGGTCTTACTGACACCAGACTTGTGTCAATAGGGGGTTTTCTGCCATAAGTTTCACTCCTTGTGTCTTTGCTGATCCATCTGTGCTAGCTCTATAGTAAATGTAATTATTAAGAAGCCTATATGAAAGGATTATGAATAATCTTGCTCATGAAGAACTACGTCTACACTATGTATTTGCAAGTATAGATGGGGGAGGGAGGAAAAGACCACTACTTGCAGTTGCTGTGCCGGTAAAATCCCTGGTGTGTAAGCATAATTGTACAACAAAAAATATTTTTCTTTTGTGCTTTAGTCAGTGTATGGCGAAGGTGAATGACAAAATTATTTGACTGTGCAAATTGTGGTGATGCTAAGAGGGTACCTGCGTTACACTCATAAGTTCTGGTACTGCTTTGCTCTCTATTTTCAAGACAAAAATTGTTGACTTGCCTTTTTCTGGGAAGGCAGGAGTTGGAATCACTTGAAATGAGAAACATAGTGCTTTTTCTTTCCAAAGACAGCCAATAGCAGATTGCTCTTTTGAATTTTATGTGCTGTTTTCTCTAAATCACTGATTCTCCTGATCCAGCGTGGATTTTAGCATGTTACTCAAAGCAAAATGTAAGCTGCTCTAAGTGAACCAAAAGTTGGGTTTCTAGTGACTACTGTTGATGGAAACTTTTGTTAGAAATTCTTGTCAGTGTCTACCTGACAAACTAAACTCTTTGTCAGAGCTATTTTTTTTTTTTTTTTAAATTGGAATGTCTTTATTCTTTTTCTCATTAGTCAGTCTCTGCAAAAAGAATATACTGTTTTTTCTGGGTCATTGAACCCTATACGTATTTGTTTCCATCTGTCAGTATTTCCATGGAACAGAAGTAAGTCAAGAGTGAAATTATAACCCTTGCCAAATTTCATTTTTCCCTGCATGCAACCCTTTTTAAACTTAACCATGTACTACTCTAACTGATCAAATATTGAAAAAAAAGTTACTATTTTTCAGGTAACTTCTTATAGTTTGCTCCAGGAAAAATATTAATGGGGAAGAACTGTTTGGGTTTTAGACTAAAAATCATGGATAAACTAAGATGACTAGTATTTTACAGAAGTACTTCAAAACAGGTAGTCTGGTTGCTGCATGAGTAGGAACGTATTCATATAGGGGATGTTTCCTCAGTATGTTCTTATGTAAGCAAAACTATTAATCTGAGAAAACATCATATGACAGATCATCATATGACAGAAAGCAGAAAGCAGAAACATCTTTCAAGCTGTACTTTACTACTACTGAGCAAAATGTTGCTCTGCTGGGAATTCTTCCTATATGTGGTAACAAGTCATATGTAATTTCTTTCTCAAAACTTGGGATTTCCCTGGATGCATTACTTTAGAATTAAATCTTCAAAAGAGTAATTACAAGTATGGGGGGCTAAGGGGGATCCCTCCGTGTTTCTAAAAGGGACAAAATGTCTTTTATATTCTCTAGTTTATATAAAGTCATTCTAATTAAGTGAAATCTGTATTAAGACTATGTAGTTTCTCATTTTAAAAATCAATTTTTTTTTTTTAAATTCTCAACTTAATTCTCATTTTAAAAGAATTCTTTCTAAGGCCAGGGTTACTCTGACTCATTTCCTAAACTAGCCAGTTCAAAAACCAAAATTTTGTGGGGGGGGTTGTTGTTGTTGGTTTGGGTTTTGTTTTGTTTTTTTTTAACAAAGTTACCATGTGCATTTCATTAAAACAGTTGTTTACTCAGTCTATTCAGCAGCACAAGTCAAATTCTCCTTGCAGAACTAAAATCATCTGGGTGTCAGAACTAGGAAAGTAAAAGCCTGGAACCTGACATCCTTTCCATGCTAGATTTTGCTGTAAGCACTCCATCTGTAAGAGATCTGAGCTACGGCGAACAGGCCTGTGGCAGATGCCAGATTCCATGCAGATTAAGGTTGGAAACAATTTTATTTGGATTTGTTGCTTTCCAAAATTCAGAATACTGCTCCACCGCAGTCAATTTCTACCTTCCTATTTATTTTTTCTGGTCTCTTGTTAGTTATGACTTTCCATGAGAGGAATTAGTCTAACTTGCAGATGATAAATGAAAGAGCTTCACAGCTCAGATGGTACTATAGCTCTTGTAAGTGATCAATGTACAGTAAAATTCAATATATTAAAGCACTTTGTAAACCAGAAATAGGTACTTACCCAAACATACAAGATACTTTAAGTATGATGGTGAAGACTGGTATTTTTCAGGGATACTCAGGCTGATATTGTTTAACATTTTCATTAGCGATCTGAGTCATGGGATACAGCGTATCATCAAGTGTGGATGAAACTGAATGGAGGGTGTGTGACTGATCTGCTGCGAGCAAGGCTGCCATTTACAGGGACGTCAAACTGCAGGAACAAGTGACAAACTTCTTAAAGATCTACAAAGACAAGTGCAAAGTCTTGCATCTGCAAAAAAATAAAAAATAAATAAAAAATCACCCAATGTCTCAGTACAGGAGGGGACGGACTGGCTGGGCAGCAACTCTACAGAAAGACCTGAAGTTCTGGTGGAGGAGAGGTTAAATGGGAATCAGCAGGGTAGCCTTGTGGCAGCAAAGGCCAACTGCATGCTGGGCTGTATTAGAAAGATCGGAGAGTCAAGAAGTGGAGGGAAGTGGATTTTCCCCCTCCTGCTTGGTATTTGTGGCACCCCGTCAGTAATCCTGTGCCTTCTGCTGCACCTACAAAGTAAAGAGAGATATCAACAAACTGGAAAAAGTCCAGACACTAAGGTGACTAGGGGAAGAGCCAGACTCTTCCAAGAGGTGCACAATAAAAGATTAAGAGGCCATTCTCACAGATTACAAGGAAATATGGATATATGGAAAAAACATCTTCCCAGAAGAATGGATAAGCACTGAGACAGGTGGCCCAGAAATGTTCTGTTCTTTTCTTCCTTCCTATCAGCTCTCCCACATGAAGCTTTTGCTCTTTAGATTTATTTTTTTTTTTCCTGTGTGCAAAAAAACTTTTTGCTGCTTTGCTGCATTTGGATGCCCTCTGGTGTCTGAGTTAAGACTCTTGTCATAAAACTGCACTTGTGGGCAGCACTTGTAGTCCAGCAGTGTCACTGGTCTTTCAGTTCTCGTCACTTGGTTGCTGAGGATGGAGATATTGGGGAGTCTATACAGTCCCATAATGACTGGGGGAAAGGAAGGGATGTTCTAGGGATTGTTGCAGCACACGGGTAAGGGTAGCATTTTTCAGTCTCAGTATTAAAGTCAGCTTTTCTTAGTGATGTCTATGCTATCTCCTCTACTGAGGGAGGGAAGGGAATAGCATAGTATTGGATCCCTTCTTAGGACAAAAGGAGTTATTTCCAGCTTCTGGCTTCACCACTATGATGCAGGAGTGGTACCAGAAGGTCTCAAGAAGTAAAAACTTCATGTCTTCTGACACCTCTCAATCTCAGACTTGGATTCTCCTGGAGGTTCTTGGAGGTCCAGACATGTTTGAAGAGGACTGAGATGTGTTAAGGAATGTGGATGGAAGTGGGTTCAGTGGTTCCATCACAATCCAGCTGTGACCAGCTTCGTCACAGGAGCTATAAGCTGTTCCGTAATATCTGTAACATTGCTGTAATTTAGTTAATGGAGTTAGCCACGTAATTTTAAATTTATGAAAAATAGAGTGAAGTAATAACGTTATCTTAGTTTTGTTACACTTACTGAAGTAGAAATTAAATCCATAGAAAATAATATGACAAACGGAAGGAAAGGACTTTATAATTTTGATGTGATTGTTCTAATGCAAAATGTATGTCTCTATTTTAACGTACAAGTAAGCATAGTTCTTATTTAATCTTAAATAACTGTCTTTTTGCTATGAGAGTATTAGGATCAAACCCAGCAAAGCCAAGGTGGTTTCTTGCTTGGGACTGTTTTGACCTTTGGGGATTTCTTAGCTTCTCTAACTGTTGTACCTTGATAATTACTCCTGAGTACAGATTTTGGGATTGTATCTTTGTTTTATTGTTGATGTAACTTATTTGATAGTTTCCTTCTGAACTATTACAGTTAAGTGTTTGTATAGCTACCTTTTAAAAATAGTGCTATTTGTAGAAAAATAAAACAAAACAAACCACCAAGGAAAGAACACTTCGAAAAAACATCTTACGAGGTAAGACAAGTTTGAGTCCTCACACAGGTGTCATTTGTAGACTGAAGAGGTCGGGGTATCTAAAAGAAAAACACTGTGGTAAATACAAAGAGTACATGTGTACACTCAAACCATTCTTATTTGTTTCCTTTTAGCAATTTTTGATTGTCACAGTAATTTAAATTACTACGTGTAGATAATTGTGTTTTGAGGCAGGATCTCCCTTTTCACTGGGAAGAACTTTGGTATAATTATTTGCTGTGCTTTCATGAGTACTAAATTGTTTTACTTTTTTAAATGTGTATCCAAATCTAGGATGTGCTGATGGAATTGTTGGAGCAGTGTGCTGATGGGCTCTGGAAGGCAGAACGCTATGAACTCATTGCTGACATATATAAACTTATAATTCCTATTTATGAAAAACGGAGAGATTTCGAGGTACTAAATACCATCATAAGTAAATTTGAGCAAGAAAAAAAAAATCCCAATTTTTCTAGTCTAACTGCACGATACATTGCACATACCAGGAGTGTTACAACTGTAACTGAAATGTGGTGAAATTTGATTTATTAATAATTGAAAATTGTTTTATTTATATAAATATAAATAACTAAAAATCTTGCATATTTTCATTCTGATATCAGTGCTAAACCTATTACTACTGTTCAATGAAACAGTGTTTTAATTTATTAACTAAAAGGATGTCATTCATTGTTGTTTTAAGGTAGGAAAATTGTATGTTATTCTCTTACCCCATGATTGTTTTCTTTTATTTTTAGAGGCTTGCTCATTTATATGATACTCTTCATCGAGCATACAGTAAAGTAACAGAAGTTATGCATACAGGCAAGAGACTGCTGGGAACTTATTTCAGGGTAGCTTTCTTTGGACAAGTAAGTATTACTTAACTTTCATTTGTCTGTAGTATGCAGTAAGAAACACCTAAATTTATTTTACAAGGTATACTATTTCATCATCTATATTGATACCATGACGTAAAAAGCACAAGAAATGTGGTCTATAAGAAATAATTAAACACAATCAATAATTAAGTTTAAAACATTTGTCAATTCTGATACAATTCTTCCTTATTTTCCTCAGTAAATTTTTTGCCTTTTTTTTTTTTTTCTTCTTTTATTTACTACCTTAAGGCAGCGGTAAGTTTTCTGTAATGTCAGTTCTCAGCAATGTGTTGACTTAATGTCTGTAGTGCTACAGTGTGGTTTGCAAGGCTGCTTTTTAGATTGGTATGCATTAATAGCCATTGCAATTAAAAAATAACATTAAGTTCCATTTAGAGAACAAATCACTCTATGCATCGGTATTGCATGCTTCAAAGAAAAGTTCTGGCTGTGTATTGGACAGCTTTACGTCTAGAATGCATATGTATCTGTATGGTATCATGCAGTATCAAGTAATACACTTCCTACATGCATAGCCCAGTTGCTAATTGTTCAGCTGAGCATGGAGAATTGTAAAATACTCTGAGCAGTATAACTTTACATGTATTTTGTTGTCTTTTATAACTTTATAGCAATACCAGTTTACAGACAGTGAAACAGATGTTGAGGTAATTACAGTAACTGCTTACAAAGCAAGCAATGCAGTAAAAACTACTGCATTTCACCTTAGTTTGATGTGGGTATTTTTGTCAGTCTAGCCTGTGTTTATACATGATATGTTGTGCTTTTCTATTTTGTCTGGTTTTGTTTGAGAAAAATATTTATTTTCTGATTTCAAACATGAACTCGGACATGGCTTGTTTTAAACCAAAGACCTGTTTCACTTTCCGTGTACTCTAGATTGCGTTCAGTTATGGTTTTAAAACAAATGCTGTATGTAATGAATTATAGTAGTATATGCCTATTTAGTACCACATAAAATTTAATTTTTTATTACTAAATAAAGAAATTTTTCAGATTATTGTTACGTAAACCATTGCCAAAGTACTCACTTGTGAATCAGATAGTCCTGTTGGGCAAGATTTCTGTTCTGGCAAGTGAAACAGTGCTGACAGTTCACTTTTGTTTAAAAAGTGAAGAAAAGTTATCTCAAAGGCTTGGCACACCATTAAATTACAACAAACCTTTAAAATTTTAACTTTGTGTGTTTCCATTATCTTTCACACATTCTGTAGTAGATAATTACATGTTTCTGTTGTGGGTGGTTTGGTTTTGTTTGGGGTTTTGTTTTTTGTTTTTTTTTCATTCTCTTAGGAAACCTTTTTTACTTAAATTTTAATTACTATCTATTTACATTTGCTTGAATCCTGATGTTAAATGTTTATATTTGCTTTGTGCCACAAACTTTGTGTTCATCTTAATCGTTCCCTTATGTAGGGCTTTTTCCAAGATTTTGATTACTACTATTCTTTTTTTTTTTTACAGGGATTCTTTGAGGATGAAGATGGAAAGGAATATATCTATAAAGAGCCTAAACTCACGCCTCTTTCAGAAATTTCCCAGAGACTCCAAAAACTCTACTCTGACAAATTTGGATCTGAAAATGTCAAAATGATTCAGGATTCTGGCAAAGTATGATATTTTTTTGTTCGCTCTAAAAAATTCTGATATATTACTTCCACTAATCCCCTTAAAATACTGTGGGATTGCTGTCCTTTACTCATTTGGTACACATGCTTGTTGAAGGGCATGGGAGAAATATTGTGTACTATTAAGTTTACGTTTAAGAACAATGAAAAAGCTTAATTTTCATGGTGTGACGTCTCAAAATAATAATTGTATTGTAGAACAAATTTGGATTATGATCATATCCTTTGTTACTTTGAGCTGTATGTCAGGCCAGTTGTTGCACAGTCATTCTTTGGAAGTTTTCCCTTTTCTGCACCTTGAGAGCAGACTCCAAACTTTCTTCTGAAATAAGAAACAGACCACTCTTCTGAGAAAAGTACCATATGTAAATAACATTTTAATTCTGTATCAATTGTTCTATCTTTTGCGTATGTCTTTGAGCCTGTTCAATTTTATAAATGCTTAAACTGTAGAAAAAGTAGTCCATGAAGTCATCTAGTGAAATCTCAATTTGTTATAGGAAATGCTTTCCTTTGTAATTGAAGACTCCATAACTGGTGAACTGAAGAGGACTTAAAGTACCCCATAGGCTGAGAAGAATGCATACTGCACAAGATGCCTTTCTTTTCAATGTATTCTTTTCATTCCCTTCCTCAGCCGACTTTTAACTTTTGGCTTCAGACTCTTTGGTGATTTTCTTGTATTATTTCCTGTCTCTCCTGTTCCTTGATTCTACCACTAAGATCACAAAAGGCTGGGCTTCTTTACCTGAAAGTGCATAAATGGTGGGCTTTTCAATACTCCTACTCAAATTGGAACTTTCAAAGGAGAGGAAGATTTATGCAAGTCTTGTGCCATGGAAGGCAAGAGATTTATATTGTACTCTCAGTTTTTCAGAGCTCTTCCAGTGTACTCTCCTGAATTCTTTACAATTGATCCTAATGCATGTGTTTGTCAGCATTTGTAGAGAACAATTTTTATCAGCTGTATCAGAATTAGAACATAAATTACCACTTAAGTTCCAGTCTAATAATCTGAAAACATTGCAGATTTTAATACACTTTAAAAATAGAATCCTAGAATGGTTTGGGGTGGAAGGAACCTTAAAAGGTCATCTAGTCCAACCCCCCTGCAGTGAATAGGGACATCTTCAACTAGGTCATGTAGTTCAAAGCCCCATCCAACCTGACCTTGAATGTTTCCAGTGATGGGGCATCTACAACCTGTCTGGACAACCTGTTCCAATGCCTTCTACATCTACCCTCTTTCAATTTAAACCTGTTACCCTTTGTCCTGTTGCAACAGGTCCTATTAAAAAGTCTGTCCCCATCTTTCTTATAAACCCCCTATTAATTATTGAAAGGCTGCAATAAGGTCTCCCTGGAGCCTTCTCTTCTCCAGGCTGAACAACCCCAACTCTCTCAGCCTGTCTTCATAGGAGAGGTGCTCCAGCCCTCTGATCATTTTTGTGGCCCTCTTCTGGACCTGTTCTAACAGGTTCTTGTTTTTCCTGTACTGGAGACATCAGAGCTGGATGCAGTACTCCAGGTGGGGTCTCACGAGAGCAGAGGAGAGGGGCAGAATCACCTCCCTCGACCTGCTGGTCACACTTCTTTTGATGCAGCCCAGGTTACAGTTGGCTTTCTGGGCTGCAAGTGCACATTGCTGGCTCATGTCCAGTTTTTCATCCACCAACACCCCCAAGTCTTCCTCAGGGTTGCTCTCAATCCCTTTATCCTCCAGCCTCTATTAATACTGGGGGTTGCCCCAAGCCATGTGGAGAACCTTGTACCTGGCCTTGTTGAACCTCATGAGGTTCACATGGCCTACTTCTCAAGCTTGTCCAGATCTCTGTGAATGGCATCCCATCCCTCAGGCATGTCAACCACACCATAGAGCTTGATGTCATCTGCAAATTTGCTGAGGGTGCAGTTGATCCCACTGTCTTTGTCATTGATGAAGATACTAAACAGGACTGGATGCAGTACAGATGCCTGAGGGACGTCACTCATCAGTGATCTGCATCCAGACATTGAGCCTTTGACCACTACTCTCTGGGTGTGACCATCCGGCCAAATCGTTATCCACCAAATAGTCCATCCATCAAATCTATCTCTTTCCAATTCAGAGAGAAGGATGTTGTGGGGACTGTGTCAAAGGCCTTACAGAAGTCCAGATAGATGACATCAGTAGCTCTTCCCTTGTCCATTGATGTAGTCACTCCCTCAAGTAACCAACCAGCATGTTCCAGTAAAAAATGGGTAACAGAAGTGAGACCTTAGCTCTGTTGCCAATTTGCTCCAGGACTTACCTGATGACTTCATGTGTGTATTTGCATTGTTATTTTTCACACTTAGTTTATAGTAGTCAAATGGCTCAGCAACAGGCAGAGATAACACGAGTGTTTGACATGGGACTAAAATGGTACGCAACAAGTCTGAGATGCACGGGTTTAAGGTGCGTTCTTCATCCAACAGTTGGGGGAATTAAAAATAAAAAAATCCTTGATACTGGAGATTAGTTGCCACTCTTACCAAATTAAAGATCTGCCAGTCCATGCAGCTCTTACTTCGCCAGTTTTAGAAACAAAATTAACTGAGTTAGTGAAGCCTTCAGTTTCCCTTTTCCCACCAGACTATTCTTTGGAACCCTCATAGGGTGTCAGAGTTGGGACAGCCAGGTTGAGAGGAGTGCCTTTTAAAGGTGATACTTGGACTATTTGTGATGTAGGGGCTTATTTTTAATTATTAACTGTTTTTTATATCAATAACAATTTTTGGTCTCCAGTCTACTGTTGTATTAACAGTCATGGAGGACAAGTATATGTTTCTGGGGTTTCTGTTTCTGTGCCTTCACATCCAATATTAAGTGTTAAGCGTGGGTAAAACTCTGTATTATGTTTTGTTTGCAGTTCTGCATATAGCAAATATCAATAATGGTAGTGTTTAAAAAAAAAAACAAAAAACAAAAAACAAAAAAAACAGACAAACTCCCCTGTGTTTTAATACATCTAGCTGTGTTGTCTTCCTAATAGAAGACTAGCCAAGTATGTCAGAGAAAGCCCAATGAGAGCAAGTTTCCTGTGTCTTCAGTAACTTACAGGTCAAGAGACCTAATGTAATTTCTGAAAGTCGTGTGACTACAATTAAATCCACTTTATTTACAATGTAGCTATTTGGTTTGGGTTTTTTTCTTATGTTTTTAAGGTAAATCCTAAGGATTTAGATTCAAAATATGCATATATTCAAGTTACACATGTAATTCCATACTTTGAAGAAAAAGAGTTACAAGAAAGAAAAACAGATTTTGAAAGGACTCATAACATTCGTCGCTTTATGTTTGAGATGCCTTTTACTCAAGCTGGTAAACGACAAGGAGGAGTAGAAGAACAGTGCAAGAGACGGACCATTTTGACAGGTACTGATTGAAAGGAAACTTCCTTTAAAAGAAAACTGCTCTTTTGGGTTTTTTGTACTTAATTCTTGATAGTAGGTTTATATATATGTGTGTGTGTGTATATATATATTTTGTATTTTGTCAAGAAAAAAAATCCTTTAGAAGATTTCACACGTGACTGTTGGAGGTGACAAGAATTGCAAAGTATACCAAAATACTGTTTGACAAAGCAACCTTTTAAAATTACTACATACTTAAAAATAATACTAAAAAATGTGATATGCAATTGTGACTTTGAACAAATAACTCTGCTTTAGTTTCTCATTTGTTAGCCTTAGAAGGGGGAGAGAGAGTGTCCATCTATTTCCCCATAGGCTCAAACTTTAAAGATGTTTAGTTCAGTGATACAAAGCATTTTATTATACCTTTAAGGGAGGTAATTAAAAGTTATGGTGTGTTTGGCAATGTTTCTATAGAATGTGCAAATCTGAATTTGTGAAATAACAAGTTGCGCTTTGACCGGAAGCATTAATTCAAATGGTCTAATTTTGTTCTGTATGGGTATTTTGGATTTTTCTTTTTCCTTAAGCTTCAAGAATTGTGAAGCTGGAGTCCAGCTTTCCTTGTTCTTACAAAAAGACTGTTTTGTGTTTTGTCTCTGTTAAGCATGAGCTTCTGTATCACTGTCTTAATATAGTGGTAAAAACAACTTAAATGACTTTATAATGTCACCTGTCCATAGCTAATAGTTGAGGAAAGAAAATACAGCTTTTCTATTTTTTATTTTTCTCTCTCCTCTTTGAGATATGTGGATGATAAATTTTTTTTACAGTTCTCATGTGAATCAAGTTCCAATGGATTATTTCTTGGTTATTATTAGTAGCAGTAATGGCAGTGATCTTTCTTTTCTGTAATACATGTAAAGGTCTGTACATTTACATTTTCAATATTTTGCTTCCGTGTACATTTGGTAGTATTTCTAATTATACAATATGTTATTAAATTGGGTAACTAATTATGTAAAAATGAGATTTTAGCATCAAATTCTGTCACAACACACCTTATTGAAAAGGTCTTTCTAACTATATTAAACTTTTTTCTGTCCATAGCTATACATTGTTTCCCATATGTGAAAAAGCGCATTCCAGTAATGTACCAGCACCATACTGACTTAAACCCGATTGAAGTAGCCATTGATGAAATGAGTAAAAAAGTTGCAGAACTTAGGCAGCTTTGCTCTTCAGCTGAAGTAGATATGATCAAATTGCAGCTGAAGCTACAAGGAAGTGTCAGTGTTCAGGTAAGACCATGTACTTTGTCATTTAACTATTTTGCTTGCTTCTGTCCCTGAAAAATTATGAAAGTAGTGTTTTATCATTTAGTTTCTATTCTGTATATTCAGGAATGTCTTAAATTAGAAATATGCTCACTTGTTGCAGTTATTTCCAGAATAGGAAAAGCAATAAAAGTACTTCATACAAACACTGCTCAAGGACAGTTATATGAAAAGATTGATTTATCTCTGGAATCTATGGTGGTCTGAGCCCCACCAGGCTTTGATGTGAAGCTGAAACTACCATAAAAAAGTGACTTCATATATGAGGAGGAATGAACATACATTGCCTAGATGTAGGTCTGCTCACAGTAGGTTCAACATGGTTGTTATTGCTTTTGTATTTTGGTAAGATGCCTATGGAGATGAAGAGGGAGTGTTAAAATATAGGAGGAGGGTAATAGTAGAAAATTTCACTGTGCAACATTTCATTTTGCCTAAGGCAAGCAAGAACTGAACGTATAAAGAAACCATCAGATTTGTCAAAATAGGGTACATAAAGCAGTTGCAGCATGTACAAATCAATATGGTAAGGGGCTTAAGAATGCAATGATAAAAGTGCTGCTCTATTATTTTTAATTGATTCAAATAAAAGGAACAGTAAACACACTCATCTGAAATGAACTGTTGTCATGCTGAAGAGAAAAAAAAAAAAAAAAAAAAAAACCCAAACCAAAACCCTAAAATCCTAAGTTCCAGAATCAGGAAGTTGTCAAGCTAGCATTTGGGATGAGAAGCAAGAGGCTGTTACTGTTAATATAAAAGAATAATAGGGATTAGTCAGAAATCATTGAATCCACTTTTCATGTAGCTGCCATAAAAGCACAATTAAATTACTGCTAATTATGGCAGAATATTCAGCTTGGAAGTGTGTTTTCAATAAATGGCAAACATTTATTATTATTATTAACAGAGATGTAGCTAATTTTCCCACCCTAATTTCATAAATGGAGATGACAGATTGGCAATATCCCCTGTTACTTTGCCACATCATCGAAGTGGTTTCTTTGTACCAGGCCAGGTTCATATATCAATATGAGGTCTGCAGAGACCTCTCCTGCTCTTGTGTTCCAACTCCAGCAGTTTTCTTATGAAATAAGTCCAACATTTTTTGAAATGAAGGTGTTCTCCTAAGAAAAACAAATCAGACACCTGTAGTACTTGTTATTGCTGAGACAATATGTCAGACAACTGACTTAATTTTGTAATTCTTGTTCTTTTTAGGTTAATGCTGGTCCATTAGCATATGCAAGAGCTTTCTTAGATGCCACAAACACCAAAAGATATCCAGACAATAAAGTAAAGCTGCTAAAGGAAGTTTTTAGGTATGTTTTTTGAAGAAAAAAAAAAAAACTATTCAAGACTGATATCATAAGAATTTATTATCAAACTTTTACCATTTATAGTGTTCCGACTGCATTAAAAACATGCTTTAAGCTGGCATTTTGAATTAATCTTTTGGATTTTGTATTCCTGATTGAGATCTTTTTTTATTATTTTATCTAAATCAGGCAATTTGTTGAAGCTTGTGGGCATGCTCTGGGTGTAAATGAACGACTTATAAAGGAAGATCAGTTGGAATATCAAGAAGAAATGAAGGCAAACTACAGAGAAATGGCGAAAGAGCTATCTGAAATAATGCATGAGCAAGTATGTACTGAAATTAAATTATTCATCCTAGCATTCAGAATGTAGCTGTAATGTGAACCAACTAGGACAAGTGTATGTAATGCTTTACAGAAGAGGACTTGGTTTTTTGGGGGATTGGGTTTGTGTTCCCCCCC
>VXBL01007665.1:1215953-1238694 GCA_013400195.1 Aramus guarauna | reverse complement strand
CCCCCCCATCCCCCCATTGGAATACAAGCATATCATGTAATTGTGGAACTTCCTCATTGTTTTGTCTCTTTGTGAATTTTCTGCAGATACTTTCTTGACCTTCAGAATTAAGTCTTATTAAGAGAGTAAATCTGGTTGGCACCAGCCTGTTTTTTTGTAGGAGAGGAGGATTACAGTAAAGATAAAACAAATTTAATGATATGAATATGTATGTCATTTACGCTTCATATGTGTAGTTACAGGGATCTCTGTTCAGTGACCCAAAGAGTTCATTTCAGTATACGTTTTATGATAACTGTAGGGTGATTTAATCTGCAAGCTTAGCTCTTTTTATTTAGATTTTGGAGGTGTAAGCATTTACTTTTACAACAAAGAGTTAAACATCTTTCAAGAGGTATCCCAACACATTTTCTTGAGGGGAATCCACTACAGACAAGCTGGAGGTATGGGGAAAGGAAAACCAGAACTCTCATGGAGCAAGATGTAGAACCTTGCATCTGGGATCTGTGGTAGAAATGTCTCCTGACTTCAGAGGCGAGGCTGTTTCCAGGAGGACAAGAAGGGCTGAAGATTCGTGCATGATCCCTGCCTTCTTGACATTTTTATTCATCATACTTATCACACTAGGTTCCTTTTCTTTCATCCACTCTTATTTGTATAATCTTTTTAAGTTCTTAAGGTTCTTAACCCTCAAGACTTGTGTATTTCTGCCCCACAAGAAATACCTGTGTTTTCTGATAATGTTTTACTTTACAAATACATGTCTAAGACTTTCTTAGATGTGTGACCATAATAGCAACTTTTCTTAGTCTAGGAACTAATGTATCCTGGATAACCATCTGATACAAAGAGGAGCTCTGAGTTGCTCTTGCCTGTACAAAACCTATAGGCTTTACTCAGAAATCAAATTGTACAGGAAAAATCAAACTTGAGGCCTACCTGAAGCATTCAGTCTAGCTGACACTTAAACGCTCTGTTAATCTTCCAACTTTTTTTCAGGATTGCATCCTTTCGAAGTACAATGACTTTGTCCATTTATTATTTTTTGCATCTTGGAATTACTCTCTTATTATCCAATAAATACTTGCTCAAAATGCTAGTCAGCTTGCCAGTATAACAGCTTATCTGTAGGTTTATCTAAGAAAGATTTGCCTTTATTCTATCCTTGCTTAGATGGTATCCAAAACTTCTATGGTGATTTATTTTTCTGTTCAAAAATTTGTCAAGTGTGTAAAGTTCACTTCACACACTCTCTTGCTCTCCTTTATTTCCTGATCTGGTTTTCTTGGGTGCTGTGCTATGAGTAGCTCTGTGCTATGATATAATTATGGTGAAACACAAGAATACAGCAAGTACATAGCCTTTATTCAGAGAAGAAAGGACAAACAACTGATGCCCATAAGATAGTGTGAGCAGAATATGAAAGTACAGCATTTGTAGTAATGTGTACTGTTAGCCTACCACTGTGTTCTTTTTATATAAATGTAATTAGTTGTAAATAATTAAAACATGTTGTTTCTCTCTTTAAAAAATTTGATCACTCCCCTGAAGGCTTAGAATCATCAGACTCTTCACTGAAATCTTTAAAAATGTCACCTTTGTGTGCCTGCCTATTGCTGTATTTGGAAAAAGAGCTTCTCACTACATTTGTTCTAATGTCAACTATTAGCTGTCTTATAATAGTATGGATTTAAAATAATTTGAAAGATTTTATTATGAAAATATAGAAAAGAATCTTAACAGATTTTTCTTTTTTTTTCCTCTGCTGCTTGCCATTATGATCAGATGGGATGGTAATTAGTTTTCTTTATTTTTGCTCCTAGTTTGTCTGATCTTTGTATAATTCCTTTCTTTCCAATATATCTAATCTTAGCATCAGGAAACTTATAGCTGTTAAGAATGAAGTGGTTTTGGTGCTTCACAGCTTTTGTTAAGAAATGCTCAAATCGTATCTAAGTCAAAATTAAAAAGAAAACAACCCAAAAAAGGGCAAAAAGGAAGCCTGTTGTCCTTGTGAAACTCCTTTTGAAAGTTAACAAGAGAAATGAGAAAAGCTATTCCAGCTTCCTCTAGAGAGGACGATGTAATGCCTAAATTAGGAGAACTGATGTTGGAGACATAACTACTGCCCTCCTAAATCCAGTAGAGGATGGCTGAAAAGAGTAATCATCCCCAAGAGAAGTTCTGTGCAACTGAGAAAGTACTAAAAAGTTGAGTTGATAAGCAGCCTATTATGAAATTGGCTAGCTGTTTTATAAATGCTTGTGTCATTTGGTAACATTTTGGTAAATACATGTTTTCCATTTTAAGATTACTCCGGTTGAAGAAAAGGCCAGTGTTATGCCTAATTCACTACACATTTTCAACGCCATAAGTGGAACTCCAACAAGCACAACAGTTCATGGGATGCCCAGTTCTTCTTCAGTTGCATGATTGTTTTGTAAAGGAAAGTATGTTCAGGTTCGGTTTTGGTTTTGTTTTTTTTTTTAAAGTATGTGGATTTGCTTCATTGTGTGCAAACTCAGGATGAATTTGAAGCTCAATGTTGGGCACGTGCAAGCTGCATAATTCATACGAATGTCGGAGCACATTTAGCAAATAGCAGTTACTGGTAATAGTCTTTTAGAGTAAGGGAGGCGCACATATATTTTTTAGTCTTGCTTGTAGCGTTTAAAAGTATTCACGATGTCATTGCAGAAGTGCGTGTTGGAAAACTATAAAGTTGAAGTTAATTTCTCTTTTTCATTAGAAAGTATTATTAAAATGAATTGCACATTACAAAAAAGTGTTGTGGGATGTAATTTTGCAGATATGTAACATTCAGGTGTTCTTCTTGTGTATGGCACATAGAGATTGATTCCAAGTACAAGAACTATTTTGGGGCTAGACAGAGACACTAGTTTTTTGGGCTTAACGGAACTGACAATAGTAGTTTTTGTACCATTTGGCAAATTGTTGTGCTTTATTTTATACCTTGTTGCATTTTGGAGGTATGTGAGCTTAGATCTTATTAAACAACTAAATACAACCAAAGGTCTGTATTAATGAACACTGAGTTATACTAAAATATCAATAGTAGTAAATTGTTATGTACATATTGTTTGTTAATACAGTCCATACATTCTGTACATAAATGTATTACATTTCTAAACATTTTTTAATATTCATACCAGCTCTTACCTTTCTGCTTTCAGTTTATTGTGAAAATTTGCTCATTCCAAGTATGTGCAGACTTTACAGTTCATTTATTCCTGTATATAAATAAGTGCAATATAAAGATGTATACAGTCTTTGCTATGTTAGGTTTATATGCAGTTATTAAAAAAAAAAAAAAAAAAAAACTTTTTTGCCAAAGCAATGGAATATGTCATTGGTGATCATGGTTACTGTGGTAAATGGTGGTATAATTTAAAGCTTTTTCCATATTCTTATTCTTTTAAGACATTAATTTAGTAATTTTATATTTGGGGAAAATAAAGGGTTTTAATTTTATTTAACTGGAAGCACTGTCCTGCTGTAATTAAACATTCTGTACTACATCTATATTAAAAGGAAAAAAGTAGTTACTTTTCTTACTGTGTGCTCTGGTTTTTATTTTAGATATGTCCCTGAGATTGGGGAAAGATGAAAGCTTGATTTAAAAAAAAAAAAAAAAAAAAAGGTTTTTGCCGCTTAGGTATCAGATGAGATGCAGACACTTCTAGGGTGTATTTCATATTCCTTGTCAATAAAGGGAATTTAGGTTATTAGTTAAGATATCGGTTCTGGATCCATCATGTTTGACTCAAAGTTGTTGCTCACCACTATAGTTAATATTAGGAAGTCTTTAAAACTTTTCATTGAATGACAGTAGAAATGATCTTTTCCTCATCCTGACAGTGAAATGCTGGATAATGCTACTTTTTCCAATTATGTTTCTGAAACAAAATTCCTGTTTGTGTAAAATTCTTTTCCTTTAAAAAAAAAAAAAAAGAGGGGGGAAAAAACCCCCTTCAGGTAAGTACTGCGAACCAGTGAACCCATAATGCTGTGATAAGAGACAGTTCTCCTTTTCCCCCTTCACCCTATGTGCTTTCACTTTGTTGTTCATTTGTGGAACGGGTGTAGGAATACTTTGTTACATATCAATGTAGTTAGTCTCAAAAGGTATTTCATTATTAGGATAAAATATCCCATAAAGTTGTCTTGCCTTTCAGGAAGACTTCTATATCAATATAGAAATATAGAAAAATATAGAAATTTTGTACATCACGGTGGCTTCTTGTAATTACCCCACTTTTCTCTGACTTCCCCTTTACCCCGGGGAGCAGGACTGACAGTTTCCTACAGTTGTACAACACTTTTTGCACTAAGACCAATTTGACACTGTTGTGTCTGCTAACCAACCTATAAATGTAGTATGTATTAATAATTTAATATGTATCTATGTAAATATATGTGTATCTGTTTTGCTTACTTGCTTGAAAGTTAGCCTATGAAAAGTAGTGAAATGTAGTTGGCAAAAGGTTGATGTAGGTTTTTGTAGAGTAGTATTAATGATTAGCATGTGTTCAATTCTGAGTTATAATCATAAATGATGCATTTATATGAGAGAACACACCCTCTGTGGTTTTGGTTTTAGATAAGATTATCATTGTTGAGTTTTACCTTCTGAATAAGTCATTCTGTGCCAGCCTCCATTTTCTGCTGTTACTTTTGCAACACGTAAATTAAGTATCTAATATGGGTTATTTTATTTATAAAGACTTGGGCTCTGTACTGGTTTTGGCTGGGATAGAGTTAATTTTCTACATGGTACTATGATGCAATGTGTTGGATTTGATGAAAACAGTGTTGATAACCCAGGGATGTTTTAGTTACTGCTGAGCAGTGCTTACCCAGAGCCAAGGCCTTTTCTGCTCCTCACACCACCCCACCAGCGAGTGGGCTGGGGGTGCACAAGGAGTGAGGAGGGGACGCAGCCGGGACAGCTGACCCCAACTGACCAAAGGAATATTCCGTACTCAGCAATAAAAACTGTGGAGGAAGTTTGCCAGGGCAGTGGTTGCTCAGGGACTGGCTGGGCATCGGTCAGCTGGTGGTAAGCAGTTGGGGTTTTCTGCATATTTTGTTTTTCTTTGTTGGAGGGATGGTGATGGTGGTGTGTATTTGTTTTGAGGCAATTTTTTTGTGTGTTAAACTTGTGGGTTGAAGTAACAAGAGTTTTCACACTTCTACTCTGCTGACACCCTCCCACATACTGCTGCAGGGGAGCAAGCGAGAGGCTGTATGAAGTTAAACCACAGCAGTCCTTTTTTTTGGCACCCAACATAGGGCTTGAAGGGTTGGAAATGATAACAGATTTGACCTCAGTGTGTTAGAGGGAGCTTACCATTATCATCTGTTTAATGGTTGCTGGTCACAATGTAGATTTACTTGTGTTCTTGGCATTGATTTATCTGATCAATGCCATGCTCTTTTCTTTTTTCTTGTTGTACATCAAATTTGAGAGCTCGTTATTTGACTTCTGGCATTTGATGTGCAGTGTAGCACTTGGTTGTTTTTTGCCTGGGAGAACTATGATAAAACATTGTCCTTGAGCCTAATCTGGAATTTGGGCCCTGCATTGTTGCCTTCCCTTTACTACAGGAACCATCTCATGAAGACAACAATTTTTTTTTTTTGCTTTTCTCTTCAGAGAACCAGGCAGTGGAGGGAATGAAGAATGGCATCTATCCCTTCTTTTCCTGCGGGGTAGATGTTTTCTCCCTTTTTTACAGTAACTCTTCAGTATCGTGAACATCCTTGGGTAACCAAAATACTCCTACTAGCATGTTTCAAGAATATGTTCCCAGCTTTTCCTAAGATGAACCAGCTGTTTAGGAATATCACACAGGGATGTGTTCCAAGGCAGTAAGGTTATGGATAGCAATGGATGTGGGAGGATATGGGCAGGTACCTAGAAGGACTGTCATCTCTGATGGTCTGGGACTTCACCCCCAACCAAGTGCAGGATGTTGATGAAGTGATAAAATGTTTGGGGAAAAAAAAAAAGAATGCCCTGGCTATGCCATACAACTTACCACCCTGTGCCGGGGCCTGGCGTATGCTAACTGAGCACTATCCAGCACCCTCCGGGAAGAGGAGGGTCTCTGCAGCAGAAGACATAGAAACAGACCTGGCTAAGCCAGAAACCCAACCCTCAACTATATCAGTTGCCTCCTTAGTCAGGAAGAAACAATGGAAGTGAAAGTCGTCAACTTGTTTAGTAAGGGAGGAAGAATCAGAAGAGGCAGCCTGTTCTGTGGCACAGCAGTCACCAGAACAGGAGGAGGAAGAGATAGAAACCATAAACAAGTCAGAAACCACCTGATCCCTATCCCTAAGTGAGCTGTGAGATAAGCAGAAAGATTCCAGCCATCATCCAGGGGAGCAAATAGAAAGGATATAGGTATTAATTAGCTAAAGCCAAGCTGTCTAAATACAATTGCTTGTCTACCTTGCCTTGGTTTTTTGTATTTTTCTGTCTATACTGTGTAATAACTGTATAGTCATCATCTTTATGTATCACAGTATTATAATCTATTTGTCCATTATTTCTTACTAAAAATATTTAGGGTGTTCTGGGTGATCATAATTCATTGGTTCTTGAAGTTCTGGAAATCTCAACATGCATTAAACATTTACACAGGCAAGATGTTTAATATGGGCACATGTTTCAGAAACCTTGGGAAGAACAACTTTCTTGCATATTTCACCAGCAGATACCATGATGTCTTGTTTAATTTTTCAGGTGATTATGATGATACAGGTTTTTTGTCTGCTCATGAGATTTGGGGATATTTTAATTCTTCTTCCTTTTTAGCCCAATTCCTTAAGAAAATGCAAATCACTCAATTCGTCCAACAACTTAGTGTTTTCCCTAGTAACTTTTGAAACTGTTGACCAGTCTTGATCTTTGCTAAATTTGGCTGAAGAGTTTCTGTGTGCTTAATGAAAAATATTGGCTGGCAGAGGTGACAGATTTAAATTGCTAGTATGGCTTATGGAAGCACTGCAACAAGAACGTGACTTGCTCTCCAGCTGGTCAATCAGTATGCGCAGCATGGCCAATAAATTGGCATCAGCTTAACTCAAAATAAGTGATAATATGGTTTTCTTCCCCAGACAGTAGTATATTCCATAGTGTACTCTCAGTAGGTAGCATGCTGTGGAAAGAAAACTACACATGCTGCAGAGGAGAGGAGGTAAAGTCGCAGGAATGAGGAGGCAAGTTGGGCTTAAGGCAAGCAGAGATGAGGGGATGTACAGAGAAATCAGGAAACCGTCCGTCTCTGGTACACGTGCTACAACAATCTTTTTTTTAAGATACTGAGCGTGTTCTATTTTACTATTGCCTCAGTTACATCTACAACAGCAACTTGTGATGTGGTCTTGGGGGTCTTTGCAGTTAGTTCTCAGGCTGGACATGGTAAGCATAATGTTAAACCTAACTATAATGTTGTAAATATTTTAAAAATAGTATTTAAATGGGATTATTTCAAATAAAATAGAGTCTTTAGATGAACCTGGCTCTTTAATGAAAACACCTAGTCTTGTAAGTCAGGAAAGCTTTTTAGGAAGAATAAAGAAGTTCTAATACACAGTTTCTTCTTTTATCTTTGTTTTCTTTGTGAGAAGACTTCAGTAAATAGAAGACATGTAAGTCATGATCTATCACAAAGGCTATCTGGTGACATTTGGGAAAACTGGTGTTCTGTGTTTTTCATGGACTGCGCTTTTGGACAGAGGGCAGAAAAACCAGAAACACTGGGCAGATAAGGACTAACTTGTTCTGTAATTCTCTTGATGGTATTTGTAGAAGTGACTGCTTTAACACCTTTAAAATACTTCGGTGGATTTTTCCTTTCTGAGGTATTATATTGAATGTATAATGAGTTATTTAAAAGTCATTTAGACTCTAAATATCTTTTGCTCTTGACACAATTAATTTTCAATTATTATCTAGTGATTAGGCAGTATTTCCCTTTCCAGTTAAGTGTAGTAGATATTAGGGGTTTTGCTTGCATTTTCTGCTTAAGGAAGAGTTTTATCATTTCTTCTCTGTATGCAAAACTTGTAGTTGTTTTTTTCTGCAAGAACAAGGGGTAACTGATATTAGTAAAGTACCTGGGGAATGCTACACTTTGTTTATTGATACATGTGAATGATGAAAAAGCAGTGAGAGCTTTGCTAGCTGCTGCATGGTTCTGTTTGGACTCATGCTATAAAAGATTAGCTACCTGGAAAGACAGAAGAGAGGAAGCCGAAGGGATTTAGGTAGATGGGATTTAGCCAAAGGGATTTAGGTAGATGATCTTTTACTGTGAATCCTTTGAGCATCTTCCTTTTTGCATGTGAGGGATGATTCAGCTGCTACTTTGATCAAACTAGAGGGCTTGGGTGAGTTTACGTGCCATGCACTAAAGAGACACCATGCATTTTAAAGCCAACACGTGGTGGAGAATCTTCCCTTCTACCTTGGGTTGACATGTCTGTTATGTTTTCCCCCAAATACTGGATGATGCAGCCACAGACTGCAGATTTGCGGCATCCAGTATAAAACAATACTGCATGAATTCAGTTAATACTTGCTTTTAAGTTGTATTGGTTTTACGATTTTGGTTTTTTTTTCTTTTAACTTTGTCTGTGTCCTGTAAGATTCTTTGACACTGGATACCTGAAGAGCACGTGTAGCTTCTTGGGATGGTGGTTTTTGTAGCTAGTGCTATATAATTTTTTTACGTTTGTCACTGTGATATCAGACTCCCAAAAATGTGAATGTTTGACTTGATGAGATGGGGGACATGGAAATCATAAACAAAATTGACAGAATTGCAGCTGAGATCTTTAATACAGGCTCATGTCCCAAAGTAAATATTCTTTTAAATTAGTTTAATTTCCATTTAATATTTTAAGAATTGGTATAAGGTTTAACCAGCTATACTCAAACATAATTTTCAAGTGAATAAAAGTAAGACATCAGATGTTTTCAAGTGTATGAGGAAAAACAGATGTCTACCAGTCTAGAACACTTATCAGACTATATACAAGAAAATGCTGGTATTTGCTGAATAAGTAAGTTCAAGCTGGCATGAAAAAATGGAATCTGAAGCCCAGAAGAAATCTGAACAGAAATTGGCTGCATCGCTTTGCTCTAGTCAACACGATTAGCATAGCTACCAAGGAAGCTGAAACTTCTGTCAGAGCTGTTAAGTTACATGACTTTTTTTCAATGACATGAACTGTAAACGAATAGATAAGAAGTTCCCAAGGACGTAGAGATAACTGTAAGGAAAGAACCTTAGTTAAGCAAAAATGTTCAATCCCTTGTTCATTGTGTAACTCTGAGCTCTCTGTGCACATTGCCTGGGGAGAGATGAGTCCAGAGCTATACTTGATTTTGTGAAGCTTTAGAAGCCACCTTAACGATAGTAAACAATAACAAGGCACATAAGGTGACAAAAACCTTTTATAATTGGTCTAATGAAATGGAAGAATTGTCAACATAGGCTGTTTAGACTTTTGAAAGGCCTGTGACAAGAAAGAAAATTTCTGGTCACCCATCAGCAGCCTGTTGAGGGTTTGTTGGGGTTTTTTTCTGATTGCTTAAAACTTTTTTTCTCGTCAACACCAGTGATGGATCCTTGTTCTGCATCCATAATTTGAACCGGCTGAGTACTTTCTCATCATGGTCTGCTAGTAAACTGTAAAAATACACAATAAAGCCTTGAAACACTTTATTTAAATGTGCCTAGAGTAATTTATGTGACTGGGATTTCTTTTTTTAATCATTTACTTGAGAGAGATAAAATAGGGGAGGTGACACCCTACACTAAAATAGATTGTTATCTGTTTTGGAGATACTGATCACTTCAAACCAGAGGAACTGAAATAGCAATGAAGGAATGCACTGGCTGGTAAAGCAGGAGACAGCAACGTGTTGGCGAAGGGCTGTGTTGTTAAAGCTCAGAACCCCGGGTGATTTAACTTGCTGCGCACATCTGCGGGGGAAGACGACTCATAGCCAACGGTATAACATGCTTATTACAATATGCTTGTAGAAAACCGTTGTCTCTACACAGTCAGTTTGGGATTATAGATTGTTATAATTCAGCAATTACCGTACTGGGTTTTGGTGCATGGCTAGGAACCAGTGATCAAAACTTGACAATATTTGTTACCAACTGGTAGAGATAACCCTAAAATGAAATGTACATTTTATTAAAAAAACAAAACAAACAAACTAAAAAAAACCCCACACCCTGTTCAGCTTGATAAATAAATTGGTAAAAACTAGAAGCTTTAAAAAAACCTTGACCGTATGGACGTGAAGCTATGACAGAGAGGAAATGCTTTTGCTTTTTGACAAACTGTGGATAGTGATGGCATACTAACACTTAAAAAATCAAATTTAAGCAGAAAGAAGAGGAAATAGAAATTGAAGTACAGAAAATTGCTAAGGAATTTAAGATGTTGATTGGAAAAAATCTACCTCACGCAGATGAAGCTATTAAGGCATTTTGCTGAACTATAGACTTATTGCTAGGCAGGTGGTCAAAGGTCAAATTGTTAAGTGTGGAGACATTTTCAAAGTGATTATGTTCTATCTTTAGAAACAGTGACAAAACCATGTTTTTTTTTCATGAAGATACATTTTGTAGCTCCCTTGTAATCCAATAGGAAGTTTCTTCCTATCAGGTGTTCAGTTTCTACAGGCCTAAAACTTGAAACCCAGGGTAGTAAGAGTCGACCGAAAGATGCTGACTGCCTAACGTTCCTTCAAAAGAGATCTCGGAGCACGGAAATTTCAAAATAATGTTTGTGTTGTCCCAATATTCAGAGAAAGCGTGTGGGGATGGTGATGCACTTGTTGCCAGGGTACTGGCGTGAAACAACACACACTGGGAGATTGATTATGAGATTCAAATAATAAAAGGCTTACCCAAAAAATAGGTCTGGTCAAACAGCTGTCCGTCATCTTTGCAGGGACTATTTTGTAGTTCATTGATTGTGTGCAGTAGGAAATTAACATGACAAAATTTAACTCCAGAAGGAAAGGGAAGATGGTATTTATTTAAAAAAAAAAACCACCCTAATCTTGGTCACTCATGTTGACTGTCTTATAGATTTCACCCAGCGATATTCTCACACCACATGCTCATGAGCACCAAGATACCATCTCCAAGCGGCAAGGCCAGGCAGGCCGGACATCCCCATGGAAGACAAGGAACGGTGGCTCCTGAGTAAATGCCATGTCACTGCAAGTCTTCCTTGGCAATGGAAAAATTTTTCAGTGTGCTGGTTTGGGATGACTGGGATAGAGTTAAATTTCTTCATAGTAGCCAGTATCGGGCTGTGTTTCATATTTGTGCTGAAAACAGTGCTGATAACCCAGGGATGTTTTTGTTACTGCTGAGCAGTGCTGACACAGAGCCAAGGCCTTTGCTGCTCCTCACACCGCCCCAGCAGCGAGGCGGCTGTCTTTACCTCAGCCCACAAGTTACCACGCTTTTACCCTTCTGATTCTCTCCCCCATCCCACTGGGTGCAGGATGAGCAAGCAGCTGCGTGGGGCTGAGCTGCTGGCCGGGGTTAAACCACAACAATCATCCCAGTATTTATATCCATCAGTTATTACGGTGTGATTTTTCCATCATAATCTTGCTTACCTCATCCCCCACAAACAGTAGGGAAGGTGGCTACCTGTTGTCCGTGTGTCCTCATTTGGCTATCTTTGTGGCTACAGCCTTTCTTCTCACTGGGATAACAAGCAGCCGACTGGCACACGGTGCGCTGCAACCCCGCTGCCGCCATCCTGTTATCACAGCTCAGGTCTTCTGCTGACAAGTCGTCCTGCTGTGGCCTTATCAGAGCTCGAGCCTTCTGGTCCTGATGTAAACAGCACATTCCTCAGTGTTTACCAGTTTAATTGCTGTTAATCACATCTTCGGTTATCAATTTATGCTGCTCCTTCAACCTGTGCTGTTGTTTGTGCTTTCACATAAGTAATTCTCATTCATGCTTCGTTCAAACCAAGCTTCACTTTTCTGCTTCAGCTCCCTGCAGCACCAGGTGATGGTCCCATCCAAGGGGGTCATTAAACTAGAGCATGTGTCCGGAAGGTGAAGCACAGCCTGGCAAATGCTGTTAGAGACCATTGATGGAAAATCAAATGGAGATAGATGCTTTCTAGAAGAATTCCAAAAAGCAGTGGTGTGTCAGCAGTATGATTCAACATTTTCACTGGTATTCCAGAAACAGGTTAAAGAACTCTTGCCACTTTAAATTGCATGAAAACAAAGGTCAATCTCAGATTTTAATTGCTCCAAACTAGGACCTTTAAACATAGTACACTAATGTTATCACCTCCCAAGTCACGCTTCTAGGAACAAGAAATGAAAATTAAATGTACACACTATTGGAAAATAGTAGCAGTGAAAAGGATTTAAGGATTTCTGTGAACATCCAGCTTCCCATAAGCAAACTGCTAAAGAGGACTAATCCAGCAAGTGGATATAAGCAGAAGGTATCGTTGTGGTTTTACGCCCTGCCCTAAAGCACCTGTGAAACCACTATGAAACCCGCTCTGCTCCTGGGAAGACCCTGGGGCTAAGCTTTTAAAATGCAGAACTGAAGAATTTATACAAGAGTCGCAAAACCCCAGGTTTGAGGAACAGAGGAAAACCTTACATGGTGGGACATCTGGGGGAGAGTTTTGAGTTATCAAGTGGAAAATTGAGAAGCAATCTTGACAAAGAGCATAGTAGATGCCATGAGGCTTTTTTAACCTGGTTAAGGAAGATGTAATGGAGATTGGATGCTGAAGCCAGGCAAATTCAGATTAGAAATTCAAATCAGGCTCTTAATCCCCAGTAACTATTACATGGAACGCTACCGATGGTGCTGAATTCCAAAGGTCTTGGTGTTTTCTGGCAGATATTCTTTACAGTAAGGAAATGTTATTTATTTAACCCCTTTATTTCAGGTGTAGGTAACCTGTGGTACAAAGCTCAGGCTGTGGCCATTAGCTCAGAGCTAAGTCTAAATGCTGAAGCTAAAATTTGAAAAATAGTATGAAATCATTAGCAGTTTTAAGCTGGTGGTATTTACTATTAACTTGTTCTACTTTGCGGCTGTTTTGTAACAGCACTCTGGAAAAACAGGTGCGTGCAGTCTCTAACACGATAATTTTAGGAAGTGGTCTTATTGTTCACTGGGTCTTGGTTGAGGACAGGGTGCTGTTATTTAGCGCAAGAGTTGTGTTCCCCTGCCAGATTTCAGTCAGTTGTTAGGCACAGCAGAAGCTTCTACAGCAAGCACTAGTGAAGCAGCTGACGAGCAATTATATGCCAACGTTTCTAGTGTTTGAAACAATTACTCTTAATGCTTGTAAGTGAAGAAATGCCTGGGATGCTTGGTTGAGAGAATGATGTCTTGTGTGAATGACCTAGAACTTCAGTCTCATTACTTTTGTCTGCCTCCACCTTTCAGGTAGCAGTGAGAAAGTTACTTAATCTCAGGTTTGGGTGATACAGATCAGCTTCTACGAGACGATTAAACCACTTGCTCCATGCAGCATGAAAGCTGGATTTTGTCTAATCCTGCTAAAAAAAACAAGACCTTGGGCTGAAATTCTTAGAACCTGAAATTCCTCAATCCAATTTCATACACGAGGTGTCTTGTGTCCTAGTTTGCCACTTTTTAAACTGTTCTATCTTCATACAGCCATTTGATGATGCTCTGGGACCAGCTACAGGCTTAAACCTTTTTCTGTTTCTTGGCTGACAGCTGTTCTTGCTCAGATTGCAAGTGTCTCACTGGAGCACCACTAAAAACTGTGTTAATTTAAATTGATAAATATACGAAAAAATCTTCCATATGCTTTGTTGTGCTCTTGAAATGTAAGAGTCACTTATTTAGCTATGGTTCTCCTGGAGCCCCTAAGTCTTTCATTTTGGATTTTCTTCCTTTTCCTTTTACCAAATTCCAAGTCACCTTCATATGATGAAATTCCACTGCAGTTATTGGTCAAACAGTTAAATATTTAGAACCATAGAATAGTTTGGGTTGGAAGGGACCTCAAAGCCCATCTAGTTCCAACTCCCCTGCCATGGGCAGAGACACCCTCCACTAGACCAGGTTGCCCAAAGCCCCATCCAACCTGGCCGTGAACACTGCCAGGGAGGGGGCAGCCACAGCTCCTCTGGGCAGCCTGTGCCAGTGCCTCACCACCTGTTTGGCAGACAGCATTTCAATCCGACCTGTTTCAAACCGCTTTTCTAATTCTACTTGTCTTGTGTATTTTAATTAATTTTGATTCATTTCAATGAAGGCATTAATACATATCAGCTTGACTATACCCTTACCTAATTATATCTCAATATGTAAATTAAGGCATGAACATAACTCCCTCTTTTCCTGGCAGAATGTGTTATATTACCATTGAAGGTTACATATTCTTGCTCAAAATCTGCACTGAACTGTCCTTTCTCTTTTTGTATGCAATGTATGCAATTTACATGTACAGTTGTCATCAGAACCATTTTTCAGATCCTGTATCTCACAATACTGGATGCATATTTTATTTAAAATATTTATTGGTGATATAAGGGGGGGAAATCTTGGGTTAAGTTACCCGGTCATCCAGATTTCTGACCTTGCCTCTAGCTTCTCCCTTACTGAAATCTTGATTCTTGAGAACCTCTTCACTAGGAGAACTGAGCCACTAAATTAAAATAAAATAAATAAAAAAAATCTGTATTTTATAATTTCTGTTCCTTCTGTCTGTCCTGATTACAAAATATGTCAGACTGCTGTAAAAACAAAAACAAAAAAAATTAATTACTGCCATGAAAGTTAGCACCTCTTTATCCCAAATAATTTTAAAAACAACTCATATGGTTCCAACTTCACCCTGATACAAAATGCGGCAACACCTGTTAGGAGGATGTGGCAATGGTTTCATAATGTACAACTGTGCGTTACATAACAGCAGGGATGAAAAATATGTGTTTGATTGTGAGAAGGGAAAATAAGTCAAGTGCACCATATCCCTTCTGCCAGGACTAACCTTTCACAGAACCACAGAAAGGTTTGGGTTGGAAGGGACCTCAAAGACCATCTAGTTCCAACCCCCCTGCCATGGGCAGGGACACCCTCCACCAGACCAGGTTGCCCAAAGCCCCATCCAACCTGACCTTTCAGCCTTACTTTTGTGCCAGTTAATTTCCAGATGTTTGACTGCTGAGATACTGTTGGTGCCTGGTTCTGTCCGTACCATAGCTTTTTTTTTTAGATAAGGTCTCCCTTATCTAAAAGACCAGGGAGACTGATCTTTCTCCTCACCAGTCCATCTGCAGGGCCTGGTCTCTGAACACTCCTCTTTGGCTGTTCTCCATCCTCTTCAGGTCTGGTGGCCTTGTGGGGGAGAAAGAAAAAAAAAAAATTGTCTTCTCTGCAAATAGGCCATTTAGCTGAAACCTTCACTGTGTTCAGCTCCTCTTTCATTGGACACATCAGCAGCATTCAGGTTCAGAAAATAGTCGTAGATTCACAGACTGTCTCCAATTGGAAGGGACCCATAAGGATCATAGAGTCCAACTCCCTGCTCCTCACAGGACTACCTAAAACTAAACCACATGACTAGGAGTGTCAACTAGATGCTCCTTGAACTCTGACAGGCTTGGTGCCGTGACCACTTCTCTGAGGAGCCTGTTCCAGTATCTGACCGCCTCCTTGGTCAAGAACCTTTTCCTAATGTCCAATCTGAACTTCCCCTGATGCACCTTCATTCCATTTCCTCCTGTCCTGTCTCTGGTCACCTCTCCCCTAGTCATGGTCAGCATCAGACAGAACATCTTCTTGACTATCATTCCCATGATGTGGTTCAGCTCATCACGTTTAAGATGAGCCAGACACAAATATCTTGAACTGTGCACATGTACTACAATTGTCCAAATATCTTCTCAATTCATCCTTACCAGGGTCACCTTGCACCAGAGATCTGTCTTCCTGTTGATCAATGACCCCACACAACAAGGTGGGCTGTCACTGAGGATCTTTGGTGGGACAGTACCCGTCTCTGTACAAGATACTGGATTTTTTTCTGTAGTAGGCAGTGTTTGTCCTATGACAAATCTGTGGTTTCAGCTGAATGCAATAAGACACCATTTCTGGAAGGTTTTGCAGAGTATTTGAAGCAGATACCCAGCCTCAGCTGTTCCCAAGTGAACCATAAAGGAAAGTTCAGTGTGCGTATTAACAAAACCAGCTATAGCCGAGAGGCCTCATTAGGAGCTTGCGTTATCTGATAACAGAAAGAAAAGGAAGTCATTTCAGTAGGACGCAAAACCAGGAAATGCTCCTTGTCTCCAGGAACTGTAAGTGAATGGATGTGGGAGCAAGAGGATGATACCTTGTTCTTTGACCATGTTTTCTCATCCACTTTTAGAAAACCTTCTCAAAAGGGAACAAAATTGATCTTTTTTTAATAGGAGGATTAATATATCTGTGGATACCTCTTATTGGGACACACCAATAAATATTAGAGGTTGTAATAAATAAGCAACCCGATTTTATCAGAAAGGAGGTCACAAAGTACAAACCTCTTTGGTATATACATCGTAATGAAATGGGTGTTCCTATTTCTTACGGACAGGATTCAGATAAACTTTTTCTGCTTGGATAGACTTGATTTTTTGACTGTAAGCAAAAGACAGGTATTGCAGTAGCGGGACTTGCTAACGAAAGCATTTCTGATCAATATTACGTTTGTTAAAAGGAAGGTAAAAATGTACTAGAAACTGGAATTAATAAAGAACTGCTTTCTAATAACAGTATACAAGCTTAACTAAAATATTTAACTTAAAAGTATATAAGTTTAACTCCAGTATTGAAACTGATAAATGTGGGCTCAGTTCTAGTACTTGCTTCATCTGAAGCATCTGCAGTTCAGGAGGGATACGCCTGGATTAATTTCTGATACACAAACTGATTCTCAGCCACTGATTCTCCAGTGATTTGTGCAGCTTATGCTATATTTGTTTTCTGGAAGATGATTTTATAGCCTGTTACTAAAGTGCTCAGGTGTCTTAAGGCCTTTGCGTAATATTTCATTTGCTTTTCAACACAGCTTGTTGGGAAACATTGCTCTGCATTGGTTTTGCATCACAAGGGACTGTTTCAAAGATAGAAAATGTTTCTCATCTATATTAGTTGCATAGGTTGAGCAATTTGAAGTCTTTTAAAAGAAAGATTTTCTCATAGTATGTGTGTGGGATCACAAGACTTACAACGTGCTAACTCCATGATCTCATTATAAGAAGACTTAGACAATCTTGACTGCAAGGTATCATCGTATTATATAGCATTTTGAGGGTAAAGAATTAGAAGATTTTCTGTGTGAAAATCTGATTAATATCTGCAAAGGTCCATATCTGTTATGTTTTTACAGACAGAAAAGTTTAGATTATTCACTGAAGTGTCAGTGGGTCAATAGCAAAGAAGGAATTAAAGCTGTGAATTCTGAATCCCTGTTTTCAACCCATTAGGCCTGTTACTAACAGTTCTTTCTGTAAAACTGGCTCATTTATAAAAATTTGCAGTAGAAAAATAACTACAAACTCTGCAAACTTTGACAGTTCAGAGAGCAGCAAAAATTAAATATTCATCAATATACTGGACACCATACAACCTTTGATTAGACAGCGTATTATTTTTAAACAATTTCATTTTTTTTATATAGCTAACTGCAGGTGTTTGAATAACTTACAAAGTCTCCTGAAATTTCAGCTCTATCTTCAAAAGTCTTTTTTAGCACCAGATAAGCAGAATTCTCAAAATGTGGCATCTGTGGCCACAAAAAATTTTATACGCTACTGCCATGGTTATATTCAGTGTTTACATTTGATTTAATTGGACGCTATGGTCTGGTGTTTGCTACCTTTTGTTGTAACTTCTTCTGCCACAAGACAGCAAGTGAACTATGAGTGGCAGAACCTGATTATCATATTTACTCGTTGGTTTTGTTCTTTGTTTGTTTTGGTTTTTTAAGACTATAAAGATAAGCGGTAGGGTTTGCGATCCATACCTTTTCCATACCTAGCAGCCATGCTTACCAGAAGAACTGGAGACTGCAAGAGCTTAATCATGTCATACCTTTTATTTTTCTTCCCATTGCAACTTTCCCTCAACAACAGGATTTCAAGCAGGAGGTTGGGAGGTGGTGATTTGATTTCCAGTCTCGTGAGAGAAGGAGGGAGCAAAGCAGGTAAAAAGTCCCACTGGTGGAAAAGGGCCCATCTCCCCGCATTTCTGTTCTTGAAAACGTTAGTTCAGACGTAGGTATGACAGATGTTTTCCTTCTAGAGCTGCTAAAAAGTGACCCTTTGCATTCANGTTTGTTAAAAGGAAGGTAAAAATGTACTAGAAACTGGAATTAATAAAGAACTGCTTTCTAATAACAGTATACAAGCTTAACTAAAATATTTAACTTAAAAGTATATAAGTTTAACTCCAGTATTGAAACTGATAAATGTGGGCTCAGTTCTAGTACTTGCTTCATCTGAAGCATCTGCAGTTCAGGAGGGATACGCCTGGATTAATTTCTGATACACAAACTGATTCTCAGCCACTGATTCTCCAGTGATTTGTGCAGCTTATGCTATATTTGTTTTCTGGAAGATGATTTTATAGCCTGTTACTAAAGTGCTCAGGTGTCTTAAGGCCTTTGCGTAATAATGAGCCTTTCCATTTGAGGTTGGTTTTTTTTTTTTCCCCAAGCTTTTACTAGCTAGGAGTGTTTTAAAGAGCTTTCGCTCTCAACCAGATATAATTGCTTGTTTATGTAAGAAAGCACTACTTTGCAGGCTAATCCATTCCGCATCAGTTTCCAAATGAATGAAAAATAGATCAATTCATTCTCTGCTTGAGTGCCTTTTTTCCTTCTCCCCNTAGAAGATTTTCTGTGTGAAAATCTGATTAATATCTGCAAAGGTCCATATCTGTTATGTTTTTACAGACAGAAAAGTTTAGATTATTCACTGAAGTGTCAGTGGGTCAATAGCAAAGAAGGAATTAAAGCTGTGAATTCTGAATCCCTGTTTTCAACCCATTAGGCCTGTTACTAACAGTTCTTTCTGTAAAACTGGCTCATTTATAAAAATTTGCAGTAGAAAAATAACTACAAACTCTGCAAACTTTGACAGTTCAGAGAGCAGCAAAAATTAAATATTCATCAATATACTGGACACCATACAACCTTTGATTAGACAGCGTATTATTTTTAAACAATTTCATTTTTTTTATATAGCTAACTGCAGGTGTTTGAATAACTTACAAAGTCTCCTGAAATTTCAGCTCTATCTTCAAAAGTCTTTTTTAGCACCAGATAAGCAGAATTCTCAAAATGTGGCATCTGTGGCCACAAAAAATTTTACACGCTACTGCCATGGTTATATTCAGTGTTTGCATTTGATTTAATTGGACGCTATGGTCTGGTGTTTGCTACCTTTTGTTGTAACTTCTTCTGCCACAAGACAGCAAGTGAACTATGAGTGGCAGAACCTGATTATCATATTTACTCGTTGGTTTTGTTCTTTGTTTGTTTTGGTTTTTTAAGACTATAAAGATAAGCGGTAGGGTTTGCGATCCATACCTTTTCCATACCTAGCAGCCATGCTTACCAGAAGAACTGGAGACTGCAAGAGCTTAATCATGTCATACCTTTTATTTTTCTTCCCATTGCAACTTTCCCTCAACAACAGGATTTCAAGCAGGAGGTTGGGAGGTGGTGATTTGATTTCCAGTCTCGTGAGAGAAGGAGGGAGCAAAGCAGGTAAAAAGTCCCACTGGTGGAAAAGGGCCCATCTCCCCGCATTTCTGTTCTTGAAAACGTTAGTTCAGACGTAGGTATGACAGATGTTTTCCTTCTAGAGCTGCTAAAAAGTGACCCTTTGCATTCACTCTTTGCAGGATAGTTTTCAGTACCAAAATTACAGGCAATTTAATTAAAATCTCTGTACTACTGATGCTGCTACTTTGGCGAGGACAGTGCCAGAAGGCCACTGACAATCTTTTTTGGGAGTAGATTGTCAATTTTCTTTCATTTGGTTGTCGAGATCTCCAAGAGCTGCTTTGGACAAGTGGAATATGCTTCAACACATATGAATAATGCGTTTTTAAAGAAATGTCCAAGTGTATTCCATCAATGAGTGTATCCAGAGCAGGAAAAGGTCCCTCCATTTTGAGCCACGCTTGTTAAGCTCCCAGGCTTTGCTTTTAGTCTGACCTGAAAATATTCTAGATGCCCCACGTTTGTGCAGGATGTCTTTGAGAACCTGTTTTCCTCCTAAACTGACACTCCAAAGTTTCCCACAGCCTTGTGTTAAGAAATGAATTAATCTGACTATAATTATAAAGTTATTTGTAGGTAGAGGTTGCAGAGTCTGTTGGTACCCTCTGGGCCCTGACAACTGTGTCCCCAGGATAAAAACAATTGCTAAAATACCTAAAATGAACACGATTCACTTCATCTTTAGAAGAAGTATCAACCTTTCTGGTAGAATTCCTAACGATTTCCTAAAAAAACCCTATTTCTTTGTCATTAGGTAGGTTCCATGTAATTCTGTGGACCAGCACTGCTCAGTGGCAATATGCTTGTTTTCTACTTCTCTCCGTTTCCTCTCGGATGACTATCTCCTGTTTCTTGGAAAACTCATTACATTGAGGGAAGCAGCGAGTAACCCAGCAACGTGTTATACTGACACGCAGGACTAGGTTATTTATGCGCTGTAGTTTCAGTTTATGAAATATATTATGTACTTTTAGGTGGTTTATGTACTGTTGTATTGTACCTTTACCTTTGTATTGAATGTATTTTGCTGAGACGCCTTTTCAAGAAGCAAAAATCTGTTGCTGGTGGGGTTTTTATGGGGGTTTTATTATTATTATTGTTATTATTTATTTTTCTTTCTTTCTTTTCAAAATCTCTCCCTTCCTTAAGGGGCAAAAGGGTTGAGCTATTAGCAGAAAATGTAAACAAATCCAATCAATAGCAAATCCTGGGCTTTCCAAGCATAAAAAGGTAAGGGGGCATCCCTGTTTTTGAAGCTGAAAGAACAAAGTAATTGAATTGTGTTGTGCTGCTTACTGGGAATCAGATGCTCAAGAGAGTGCCAGGGACAAAGAAAAGATGACGTGGAGGGGCTGGGGTGGGTGTTCACAGCCGATGAAGGACCTGGGAGGTCTCAGACAAATTTCAGTGAGGCTGTGGGTAACAACAAGAGCCTCTCTCTTTTTAAGTGCCTCATTGACCACCTACCCAGGTAATTGTTAGTGAGGTACAGACATTCCCCTCTCCTCAGCCCCTACTGCCCTTTGGTGGTGGGACCCCCACCATGAAACCCTCTTCTAGCCCATTCCTCCACTGCACTGTCACCTCCCCCCAACATCTCCTCCCATTGATCCCGCCAAAAGAAAAAAGTGGGATGAAAGTAGAGGGAATTAACCCAATTGAGCCCTGGATTCTTGAGTCTTTCTGTAGCAACAAAACTGACCAAGATTTCTAAAATGAAATATGAAAATTTACCTTATTGTGACTTCACAGGAGAGCAGTGAGATTAAACTAATCCATTCAAATTTAATTACATATTAAATTCTGTCAGATACTGCTGCTAAAGTTTTCTGAGTTACAGTAGAGCTGTAGGTAATGGAAAGAAGGAAGCTTTGTATCCAATGGTGAAAATATGAATATCTGTGTAAATAACGTGAAAATCCATTTCAGGAGGGATGAGCCCATCTGGAAACTTCTAACAGGGCTGCAACAGCTGGATGGTGTCAGTCAGCTCTTGGTCTCCAGTCACAGAATTTCAACACTGGAAAATGCATCTCTAGAAAATTATATGATCTTATCCTATTACCTGAACTCAAAGTTTGTTATTTCCACTATGGACATTGATATATTCTGAAGTCATATATGTCTTGTATAGCAGCACTGCTTCTCCCACCCCAAAAATGATATACAAAGTCAAAGGATGTTTTCCTCTGAAAATCTTATAAGATGATTTATTGGGGTGGGTGGGTGTATGGGATGTGCATCACTTGTGGAGATACTTGGATAGTTATTTAAACACAGATCACACTTCAGTTCCTAAATATTGGGTCAGTTTAACTCCAGTTTTTTACATGCGCTTGAGTCAAAACAGATTGGTCAAGAGATGACACTTGTACTTGCATTGTCCAGTCAACAACATGATTCATTTTGTAGGGCTGGTTGTGTAAGTTGACAAGATAACCCAGCCAGCCCTAGCAGCTGCTGCACAGCTGAGACTCTGATGTGCTGTCCTTAAGAAAAAAGCCAAGTACAGTTTGTCTGAGAACATGCTAGTGATGAAACTTCAGAAGACATAATACAATGCAAAGCTAAAAAGTTTACTCAAAAACGTCAGCTCTCACAACACAAATCTGAAGCTTCAGAAGAAGAATATCAATGTGGAAGTACAAAGAAAACAACCTCTCGAAGAGATGGTTGGGTGGTTTCAGCATGCTTTGAACAACGGTCAGCAAGCTGACATTGCCTTAGGTGAGAGAGGATGATGCTGTGTGTCAAGCAAATTCAAATCTAATATGAAGAAAGGCAGAGGTACATAATTCAGAATACAAAAAGTTTTCACTACCCCATGAAAGAGTTGACTCCTAGCTGGGTGCAGCACACTTACACCTTC
>VXBL01007665.1:1177976-1215919 GCA_013400195.1 Aramus guarauna | reverse complement strand
TTTTTTTTTTTTTCTTAAATACGGTTACATGCTTCGAAGGCGCGTGTTTCTCTGTAGTCGAAAGGAATACATAAAGGCCTTGAATCAGGAGCTCTCTTGTTCTGCCCTACTTCCCTGACCAGCTGCCCTTAATACTTATGCTGACACTCCTATTTGTCTATCTCACGTACCTGCTGGGAGTGCCCTCGCTTGGCAGGCAAGCATCTCCCAGCCTCAGAGACAGATTGCATAAGGTCTGACGGTAACTCAGCATCAGAGCTGGGATTACCATATGTGTTTCTGCTCTCCCAGGCTCATGCCTGATGTGTTACACAGGCAGAATGTGATGTGTGCTCTCTCTATTTATTAACTGTGTGGTACAAAGGTTAAGGCTGAAGGCTGGACCCACAAAGGCATTTCAAGGCTGGAAGGGATGGTGACATCTTGAAGTCCAAAATCATGATTTTTCAATGCCTCCTTGCACTTGTCAGCTAATCCTGATTTCCATACGGACCTGCACTTCCAGAACCAAAGTTCTGCATTAAATCCAGGCTTTGCACAAAACACTGTCCCATCAGATTCCCCGAGAGAATAACTGTGGAGGGAAAAAGAAGCAAAGGTGCTGTCATGACGGAGATGGAACTCCTACTGCGTAGAAGATGGATATAAGGAGGAAGTGGACAAGGGGTAAATCCCATCTCAACGGGGACACCCCTTGCTCACAGTGGATTGCACCTGCTTTTGACAAATGTCTGCGTGGGGCTTCTCTCCCTTACTGGCAACCCATTTGGTACTCTCCTTACCAATACAAATACAAGTGAATGTAACTGGCAGTGTTATCAAACAGAGGAATTGAACTGGAAATAAAACACTTCATGAGTTACTGGCCTCAAGTTATGTTCTCAGCAAAAATAAAATACCCAACGCTTCTTGGCAGAAGTGACTTTATAATGTCTTGTCTTGTGTACCATTAACTCGCTAGGTCTACATTTGCTATGTTAACTCTGTGTGTTGCCACCGGCACCGCTCGTGAACCAAAGGTTTTGGCATCGGTCTGGGGCAGCTCCAGGTAAATAAAGTTTACCTAGTTACTTTATTTATGTACAGCTCTCCGTTCTAGTTCCCGCTGCCCTGCTTCCCCCTCCACCCATGCACTCATCGTGTGTACAAATCGACCCGCTAGATAAGCCACGTCCCTTCTGGGCCACGGGAGACAAACTTGTTTCCTTTTTCTGGGGAGAAATACCTGCCAAACACAGCCAAGCTGGGCGGGCAGGCTGGGTTGGTAGAAAACATCTCTTTCTCTGCATGTCCTTGATTTGGTTTACCAAACTTCTGAAGTAGCAAGTTTATATGTTTTGGGGCCAAAGTTAACCATTGCATGGAAACTGAGTGTCTCAAATATGAAACCTACTGCCACATATGGAAGTGCTCAGCACCTGGCAGCTGAGTTGCTGGTGGGCAAATGCGGCTGAACTGCTGCAGCCCCTTTCTCAGAGACCCCTGGTGCCCTCCCTCCCCGTGCTCCCCATAAACTCCAGACCACCCCATCAAGTATTTTCTCTGCTAGAAAACCACATCTTCAAGAAACAAAATGATACACGGAGCTATGAGGAAGGTGACAGAGAACGGTTTCCTCTGTTACTGAACGTTGTGGTTTTAGTGGGATGCCTCAGTTTCGTTAGAAAGTGCAGCTGCTCCGTGGAAGGTTTTCCTATGTGCCCGCTGATTCACTAATCACTTTTTTCCTTGGATTCTCTATCTGGAAGGTGGGGATAAACTTCTTGGAAGGATGTATTATCTTGGGAGGAGTCGTTACTGGGAAGTGACTAGCATTAGTATTTGGCTACTACCAGTGTGAAAGCCAAATACGTTGCGCTTGTAGAGTGAAGTCCGTTAGTCTTTGTTCATAACGGAGTTAACGCGCTACCTGAATCAGTTTTCAGCATCCCTCGTGACACTAGCTATCCCATGATGAGCTGCACACCCTTGCAGTTCCTTTACATTTATTATCATTTTTCCAATTTAAAATACTGAGTCAGAAACATCTATTAAGATTTACAAAATGCATATGTTATAACAATTGTAGTTTGTCTTCGTTTTCTTTGCGATGCTTCAATCTTAATTCAGGTTTCTTAAATAATGGATAATGAATCGTTGTTCTCAACTATGCCATATTATGGATTCACCTCACCAGCTTCTCTGAAATGATTGTGTTCTTCTTACCTACCAGACACAAGGAAACAATCCTACCGACTTCCCTACAACCTTTAAGGGAGTGATATTTTGTGGTGTTTACCTAATGACAGAGTAAGGTACCCATCAATTAAAATTTCCACCCATACGGCCAAACTGTCGGTGCTAGCGTATGGTCTTGGAATAACGTGTCATTTTAACCTGCACAGTTTACAGAAATCACATACTGTGGTTTATACTTAACTATTCAAAGTTGCTTATTAATTATTACTTAATTATTCAAATATTGCCTGAGTTTTCTATTATCCCTTGAAAATGCACTTGTGTGAGTTCAGAGCTTTGTAGAAGAAAGCAGAATTACATCTTCATCTTTGTTCGCTGAAGGTTTAGCAGCCCTGCTGTGTTCTCAGCTCTCCTAGAAAGCGAGCCTTGCTAGGAAACTCAAATTCTGCCCCTCCAACGAGTACAACCACAAACCAGCCCCGCAGAGGTCAACCTTGTGGCGTCGACTCGCTGCATGAAAGCAGAATCCGATCCCCCTCAGAAGTAGCTGTGAAGCAAGTGTGTGGAGCTTTATCCCTCTCTGTAGGGTAAATGAAAACTTTTGTACTCATCAGGGTGAATTCTTTACTAGTACTGTTAGGAGATTTCTGTTTGGGTTTGGCTTTGGTTTTTTTTTCCAGTTTTGGTTTAAGGGAGACCTTGAATATTGAAAGATAACATGAGCGGAAGCCATGGTGATCCAACTACCCTGTTTATCTCAAATTGCTGAGAAAACAGGTGGATTTTTTTCTTAATTTCTGCTTCCTACTCGCATGTCTCTTTCTAGGAAGAAACATCAAAGGCTTGCTCTTTGTTTCCACCAAATGCACGGGAGTATATAAGATGTGTTTGGGAACAAACTGAAAGTCCCATTCACCAGCATTGCTTATGCAAGAGAAAGAGGACAAATGTTCAGGGGAAAAAAAAAATCATGTTTCATTTCATACTTTAACAGCTCAAAAACGATGGTAGTATCTCAATTATTTCTGTACATGAAAAAGCTAGCAGCGTTTTCAGCATTCTTCGCTGCATTACAGACTGCTTGTTTTGCTGGAGTAACTGTAATAGAGAAATGCAACACAGCCTGTGCTGGGCAGCCATATATATATATATATATATATATATCACAGAGCAGTGATGCATGACTAGCATCAGCTGTGGCAGTGGAACTTCCACAGCAAGATTTGTGTTTCTTACAGGACTATGTGCTATAAATATAGCTATAACCACACACTCGTTCTTTACCTTAAGAATTTATTCATGAATTTAACAGTCATGAGTATGAATAATTGATAAGCCCCTTTAGGCAGATTACCCCCATTAAACACAGTTTAAGAAATCTGGGTTCAGCTGTAGTGCTACCTCACAGGTCAGAGCAGCCTTCTCGAGCACCTGAAATGCTGACTGTAAATATTCCACATTGCAATATATTGCAACGCTTGTTTGATTTGTACCTATGAAGAAATCAACCTGTTCAGCAGCCAGGTAATTGTTAAGTGCACGTTGCAGGAGACGAGATCGACCGCATAAACCACAGACCAGTGGAACACAACATCAGCAAGCCTCAAAGAAGGGCTTTATTCCCCTTTCAGAATTTTTTTTTTTTTTTTGACAATGCCTGCTAATATTTTTACGTTTCTGCATTCTGAGTACATTCAAGCCTTAGTATTGAGCAGCTTCCCTAATCCACTCTTATTGCTGGCCTCGTGCTCTGGCGATTCTCACGCTAAACTTCTCATCCATTTATTTCACATCTAAATCTAACTGACTGAGGTGCCTGTTGCTGTAGTTCAGCATGAAATGTAAACCGTGTTATATTGACCAGAATTCTCCCAGCTTTCCCCGTAGTTAGGTTGTGCACGTAACACTCAGCTCAGCCATCTGCTGCAGAATTACCAAAGCGATGAGCAAGCGGGGTTACAGAACCACAGACCCACAGAACGGTTTGGGTTGGAAGGGACCTCAAAGCCCATCTAGTTCCAACCCCCCTGCCATGGGCAGGGACACCCTCCACTAGACCAGGCTGCCCAAAGCCCCATCCAGCCTGACCTTGAACACTGCCAGGGATGACTGGACATGGGATGTGGGGGCAGCCACAGCTTCTCTGGGCAACTTCTGCGAAGCAGCAGTTCATGGGAGCCGCAGGTCAGTCACCACCAGAAACCGAGCGCCCGCCGGCAAACTCGGGTTTTTTCTCGGCAGCAGCAGCCAGGAGAAACTGGGTCTCCCGGGCTGGAAAGGAGGGATCGAGGCAGAAAGCTGCAGCCCACACAGCATGAAGTCCGCTTGCTCGCTTAGTAAGTTTTCCATCCGCAAGTTGACAGCAAAGTCTGTGGCATTAGCAGCGCTCAGCTTAGCTTCTGGCGTTGCCTCTGTGCTTCCTCACAGCCACAGAAAACAAACAAACAAACAAACAAACAAACAAACAAACACCCAACAAAAGACCCCCGAGCAGGGAGTTACACTTTTCAATAAAAGCCCAGCCGGCAGGGAGAAACGCCCCGACCGAAGCCGCACGACAGACACCCCGCAACCTCCTCCGCCGGCTCCGGCTGCTCTTCCGGAGAGAGAGGGTGGCGCGGCCCGGCCCGGCCCGCCCCTCCGCGGCCCACCTCCCGCCTCCCAGCGTTTTAAAAGCTCACCGCGTGCCCTGGCTCACACCCCTGTTCTCCTCCTCTCCCCCCTCTCCGCGAGGATCGCGCCGGCAACATGGGTAGGTGCTGCGGGACGGGACCCGGGGGTGTGGGGTACGGGGGTCGCCCCCCGTCCCGGGGAGGGGGGGGTAAGGTGTTGGGGACGCCGGAGGGATGTCGGCACCGGGCTGGGCACCGGGGAGTCCTCCAGCCGCCTCCCCTCCCCCCGAGCCGGGTGTCCCCCCGGGCTGCGAGCAGCCCGCCGGGGGCTGGCAGCCTGGCGCAGGGGTCCCGGGACCCCAGGGCCGGCTCTGAGGACACCCTTCTGGGCCATCCCCGGCCACCGCTTCTGGGCCATCCCCGGCCACCGCTTCTGGGCCATCCCCGGCCACCGCTTCTGGGCCATCCCCGGCCACCGCTTCTGGGCCATCCCCGGCCACCGCTTCTGGGCCATCCCCGGCCACCGCTTCTGGGCCATCCCCGGCCACCGCTTCTGGGCCATCCCCGGCCACCGCTTCTGGGCCATCCCCGGCCACCGCTTCTGGGCCATCCCCGGCCACCGCTTCTGGGCCATCCCCGGCCACCGCTTCTGGGCCATCCCCGGCCACCGCTTCTGGGCCATCCCCGGCCACCGCTTCTGGGCCATCCCCGGCCACCGCTTCTGGGCCATCCCCGGCCACCGCTTCTGGGCCATCCCCGGCCACCGCTTCTGGGCCATCCCCGGCCACCGCTTCTGGGCCATCCCCGGCCACCGCTTCTGGGCCATCCCCGGCCACCGCTTCTGGGCCATCCCCGGCCACCGCTTCTGGGCCATCCCCGGCCACCGCTTCTGGGCCATCCCCGGCCACCGCTTCTGGGCCATCCCCGGCCACCGCTTCTGGGCCATCCCCGGCCACCGCTTCTGGGCCATCCCCGGCCACCGCTTCTGGGCCATCCCCGGCCACCGCTTCTGGGCCATCCCCGGCCACCGCTTCTGGGCCATCCCCGGCCACCCCTTCTGGGCCATCCCTGGCCACTGCTTCTTCACCAGCCCCTCTCCCTCTGGCGAGGCTACCTATAGCCAGGCTTGTGCGAACCTGCGCTGAATTCCTGGTGAAAGCCAAATGATGTTGCCTTCGCCTCTGTCGGCTCTTGGAGCTGAACCTTCAGCTGGTAAGGTTTATCTTAAACTGTTACAGTGCTTTGAGTTGTAAATCCTAGCGCAAGTTAAATGTGGTGTTTCTCATAGTTCTTGAATAATTCTTTTTCATAAGAAAGCTTACCTAGGGTTGACCTAACCAATATTCTTTATGTAGAAACACAGCGTGCAAATTCAGATAAGGGCAGAGCTTATTTAGCTAATTATTCCTGGAGACTTGTTCCTGTGGCCACAAAAGAGACTTTTCTGTGCTCTAGTTCTTCCTTTGCTGGAACTGTGGTCCTGTAGTGTTTGAGCACCTGGGTGTGCCTCCAGGCAAGCAGCTCCTGAGCTGCAGAAACAGTCTTGTACAGAGGAGGAATGTGAACATGAACATCCAGCTCGAAAATTTTCGCTCTAAGGACAGGAAACTGTTGCAATGAGCAGACAGAGCTCAGCAGTGCTGCTGCTGCCTAGAGGGCCACTGAGGTCTTGCTGGCTGGAGCAGCTAGCTGGGAAAATGGTGAAGGCTCTGGGAATTGAGAGAAACCTGATGCAGCTGGGTCTGCTCACGTAATATTGGGTTTCCTGCGTTATAGGCTTGCTTTGATGGTTTCTGTGTCAGTGTCTTTCTGGAAGAGCAAAGTGTGAAGCAGAGACTCCTGGAGTCACTTGTCCTGATGGCAGCAGCATCCTTGTGTAGGCACCGTAAGGCTGCTCCAACGAGTAGAAGCAACAGGCTTGGCTGTCCCACAAGTTGGGTGGCAGGAGAGCAGGCTCGCTCTGGAGCCAGGAACATCCTGGGTGACAGTGTGGTTGTGTACAGAGTTAACCCAGCCATGGACACAAAGTATTTCAGCCAGGTAAAGTTGCTGTGATGGTCGCACGGAGCAAGGCAGTGCGTGGCAATGTGATGTGGACCATGACCCTCAAGCATCCCACAGCATCTCTGTGACTGCAGGGAACCGTGCTGGCGGGAGCTGTTGCGGAAGGGGTCATGCCTGCCCCCACCTTGTCTGCAAATGTGGGAAGGAGAAGAGTGACCCACAGAAAAATAACTACTTAGATTCAGTGCTCAAGCCAAGAACTGAGTGCCTTCTGTCTTTACGCTGTTTAGAAAGATTTTAGTATCTTAAAGGAGTACAAAGTGTGTAAGTGTTTGGAGGAAAAATGCAAAGCTCTTCAGGATTTTTTGGTAAAACTGAACAGTTCTTCAGGTTGTTCTTTGTGGGAGAGAATGAGAGGTACCAAGGACTGGTTTGATGTGCACTAGCACACCCTCTATTTATCACAGACACTCGTGCAAATTTGCAATTTGTGCAAAACGCTCTGTGGGCATTTAGCAGGTCTCCTGGAAACCTGAGTTTCAGGTCATGCATAGCAGTGTTTCCTGAATGCACTGGGGGGTTTCCAGACTGTCACCATAAAAGGAGACTAGAGGGGTATAGTCCAAATGGCGCAGAAAAGTATCCCTGAAAAAAAACACTGAAGTCAGCCAATATTGTCTAGAAAAAATGCCTCTGCGGTGTCCCTCTGTGTAGGGTTTCTTGCAGAGGTGATGCTTTTACCCTCTGCAAAAACCAAAAAAAACCCCCAACCAGCTACAAGTTCCTTGATATGTTTTTTCCCAAGGCCTAGCTAACAGGTAGGAGCGAGCTGCCTAAACCGATGTTCCTTGTATGCGTTATAAAAAAAACCCAGCAGTATAACACATGTGCTGGAAAGGCCAACAAGTGGAAATAATCAAGGAGTTGTTATGAAGGTAGTCTCTATCGCTAGTGACTTAGCATCCTTCAGTGTATTTGCTCACATGAGTTAAGGACCCTGCCAATAACTATTGATTCAGGTATCTGTATGTGCCCTGAAGTCGGTGTGTTAGCACTTTCTGGATGTTACTTGTTTTCTAGGAAAATATATTCTTGAATTACTTGCATAATACTACTGTCTCTGTTGTGAGGGTAGTTGTCCACAGCAGTGAAGGAGAGAATGAGATTAATTTGTTCAATAATTTTTGAAAGTGACTTTATTTAGTATTGTGTCAAACACCAGTGTTGCTGTCAGCTGTTTTCATCCTTTGTGAACTATGGACTAAATAGTGATCTCAGTAAACATATTTTTTAGAGATCTATTATGGGCACACTTCATTTGCAAGCAGGGGTTTCAAAGTTCACATCTTGTACTTATCTTAAAACCACATAAGTGAGTTCATTGTCATTATAGGAAATGCTGACACCCGCTATGTGGGCACAGGGCCTTTATCTGAAATGGTGCAAGTTCAGCCTTCGCGCCTGAGCCGAGCAAGCCCTGCAGGACACTGCTTGAAGGGCTGCCAGGGGTAGCGAAACCCGCCGTGAGCAGCTGGAAGTGACTTCACGGCTGCAAGCAGCTGTCTGGTCTTGCTGACCTCTTCGCGACCCCTCCTGTGCTTCCAGGGCTTCCTGGGTTAACCTCCAGGTTACGGGAATGCCCACCGCTGTGGATCACTCCACCGGGCCATGTATTCAGCCCTCCTTCAGTCTGAGCTGTGGGACGCTTGTCCCTCTTCAGGACAGGGCATCTTCAGTCTATTCCTTACCCTTCAATTGCTTTTAGGGTGACATCCAGGAGAGTGAATTAAACCAGGATTCATCTTCTGTGTGTGGTTTGCCACCACCTTGGATGATGTGTGGTGAGCAGCTGTAGTAGGATGGATGCTTTGTCTCATCAGGACTTTTTTGATCTTTCCCTGGGAGTGTATGTGAGTCCATGCCTAGCCTGCAAAAACAGAAAAGTTTTTCCTAATAACCTCCTTGCACCATAAAAAGCCCCCCTTTAACAAACTGAAAACTTACTCTTCCTGTACAATACTGTGTTTTTTTCATGGTTTGTTTTGAGCTGAACTTTTCTTGTGTCTTCCAGTGGTTTTAAAGGGATGTTACTTAGTAGCTTCCATTAACTTGTATTTTTTTTCCTCCACAGCTGCAAAAAGTAAGGGCAAGTTGGTAAGTATTTTTTCCTCTTATAAGAAGTTATTACACTGATTCTCTTTGGGTTATGCTGTTTGGGTAACTGTAGCAACACACACACAAATTGTCCTGTAAACTTACTTTAAAAGTATAAAATAATGAGTACCATGCGAAGCAGCCTCGGAGCTCATTAAATCCAAGCGAAGCATTAGTGTGCTCACCACCCTGATAAAATGTCTGAAGAGCCTGGGCTGACTGAGCAGACATGGGTTGGGAGGAGAAGGGTCCCCAGAGCCCATCCTTCATATGGCTGAGTTGTCATCATCTGTTGACTCTCCTTAGGACCCTTTTACCTTTTGGCATTAGTGTTCTTCCTCTTGAATCTTTGAACTGTTAATGACACCTGTCTCAGCAACTCTGTCCCTCTCTTTGCTTTTCTTATCTCACCAGGTTTTACTCTCTAGACTTTCCCCGCAGCTTTCTTACAGCTTAGTGGCTTCCTCAGCAGCCAAAGTCAAAGCTGTGCAGCGGGGTGGTGTCCGACTGGCAACCCCAGGGCAGGGGAAGGTTACAGAGAGCATTATAAAACATAACCTTCAGGTTACCTCGCCAGTGGTGGAGCCTGTGCTTTCTGGCCAACAGGGATCACAACAGAAGATGGTTTGGTAAATGTGTGTCTATACACACGTATAATGCACCAGAGGTTTAAGAGGACAGTATAGGTCATATATTATCAAGGTATACCTGCATATTCTCTTCTTGCTTGTATCATCTTGGAGAAATAGAAGGTCTATTGCCTTGGGAAAGACCCTGTAGCTTTCTGCTGCGTGCCCCTGTTTGTGTTCAGCTGCAGCTGTGACACGTAAATCTCCACCAGCTTGGAGGCAGCTGGTAAAAACCCATCTGTGGCTGCTGTGCTGGCGTGTGAATGCAGGACATCTCTGCCAAGGACATGAGTGCTAGTGACTTAAAACAGAAACCCAGCCTTGGTGGACGTTTGCTACATCCCCAGATCACCACGTAACACTGTTTACACTGTAAGCTGTTGGGCAGCGTGATGGCCTAACGCTGGTGAGGTTGGAGAGCAGCAAGAAGGACTAAAACGTTTCAGTGAGGTTTTGTGAATTTCTGGTGGAGATGGGTCCTGCCAGAACTGCCCTGTCCTCTCTTTCTCTGTAGGCAGCCCAGACACAGGGAAGGCTGTCTGCTGCTTCAGATGGGGACATCTTCTCCTCCCCAGCTAGGTTATACCCAGTTACACTGGCAGAAGCCAGCTGCACAGTGTGGCTTTCTGTTCTAGGGCCTGACCCAACAACTGCTGAAATCAAAACCTGTTGGGTATGTCCGTGGGTGCTGAGCCAAACCTTCACAAGTGGTTCCCCATCCGCCTCCTCAGGAGCACGAATGTTTGCCTGGCTTAGCGATGGCCAGGGCTGGGTGGCATTCTTCTGTATGAACACCGGTCTACCAAAAGCTGTGTCCAAGTTGGGGCTAGTCATATAGAGCTCCTGCTGTCTTCAGGTGAGGGTAGTTGTCACCTTCAAGTGAATTTTATCTAATTTTGGGATACATGTGGATGGTCTTCCTTTGGAGACACCTCTCTCTGCCCATGGAGGATGTGATAAATCAAGAGTGACAAGTTTCTATTTAGGCCTCTAATTTCTGTTGCTTTAAAGCTAGATGAGTCCCACTTGGCACTCACCTCTGCTGAAGTCGCATTCTTTCAGTGAAGCCTGCTTATCAGCCCATGATAATATGCACGCTATACTTGGTTCAGCCAATAACAAAGATCAATGCTGTTCAGGCTCCTTGCACATCTGCATGTTCAACTCAGATTTAGTAAGCAATACTCTTGCCACTCTCTCTTATTTTCATTTATCTTGCAGTATTCACAAAAAGCTTATTGTAACACACAAACCTTGCGAAGCGTTGCAATGTTCATTAAGGTTCTGCCCAGTGTCTTTTCTGGAGACATGGGCTCTCTGATTTATTCACGTCAGGCAGGATTTTCCCATGTAAAGTTTATTTTCTTTTGATCTACAGAGTTAACTTTGTTCTGTTTCACATGAAATATGGATTGCTTTGATTCCTAAACCCTCACAACATGAAGACAACCAATGCCATTTCTTTTTTCTTGTCCATGCTTAAGCTGCATAACTGTTTTACTTTTGGGATGTTCTGAGACTTATTAAAAATCTGATTTTTGCAATTTGTAGAATTAAATCCATTAAAAAAGGTAAAAAGGGAGAATTATGTTCAACTTGCATTCCTAGTAATTTTAATAGAAATGGTATGATGTATTTATTCATCCACTAAGAAAAGTAGGTGACCAGAAATTAAACTTCCAATTCTACCGATTGTGCCAGATTTGTACCTGATGCATGTTTTTCCTTTGTTGCAATGGCAAGAGCCACGTCACAACCTGTGTGACGGTGACTGTGGAGATGCCTATCGTAGCAGGTAAAGGCTTAGTAAATCTGGCAGTTAATGCCACGCCATTTTAGGTTAGGAGTGAAGTTGGTTCATTTGGCAAGTCTGAAGAAATGAAGAACTCTTCATCGAACAGTATTTGTAAGGATAGTGAGGTTTCCCAAGAGACTTGTTTCAATAAAATGTTTATCTGTCTCAACTGGAGGTATTTAAAAATAGCCCCGGGCTTCCAACTTTGGTGTGCTGTGGGGGTTTGGTGTGGTGGGATTCTTGTTGGCTTTGGGGTTTGTTTGGTTTTGTTGTTTTTTTCAAAAACATTGGCTTTTTGCATATTTTTGGATACCAGTCAAGATTGCTCTAAGGGTAGATACTGAAGACTCCAAATGTGCATAGCACAATGCTTGAAGGGCAAATATAGCACTGCCAAAGATGTCCTGCAAAGGGCAGGTGAGAAGTTGGTAGAGCTCTGGGGCCAAGAGGGGAAAGTGAGAACTGACTCTCAGTTCAAGTAAGCCAGTGTTGTTCCACAGAAGCCCATGCAGCCTCCTAACCCCCGAGGACCTACCCACCCCTGCTGAGTCTATATTGAGCTTGCTCAAGCCTTAGGTCGCAGTGAGCGATGTTAAGCCTGTGTTGCACGGCTCTGGGCTCATGCTGTCTGTCTCTTGCCTCCAGCTCAGCTGTTTTGGCTACCCCTTGAGCATCTTCTTCATCGTCATCAATGAGTTCTGCGAGCGGTTCTCCTACTATGGCATGCGAGGTATGTCCTGTGTCTCCTCAGTCTGACCATTACTTACCCAGCCCTGACTTTGGTTTGTAACCCGTGGTTTTGTTGTTCTTCCTACAGCGGTGCTCGTTTTGTATTTCAAATATTTTCTGCAATGGGATGACAACTTGTCTACAGCCATCTACCACACGTTTGTTGCTCTGTGCTACTTGACACCGATCCTCGGAGCGCTCATTGCAGACTCTTGGCTGGGAAAATTTAAGTGAGTGCTTCCTCAGAAACCAACCAAAAATCATGAAAGCTCACCTGAGAATAGTGTTACTTAAACCATCTCCTAAAGCAGCAGCTCAGAACAACAGCTTCAGAGCTGGTGAGGGCTACTCCAGGAGTTCTTGTGGGTTTTTCCCAAAGCTTGAAGTCTTAATTTTTTTAGCTCAGACCTGAAACTGCACTATAAGCTAACAAATGTTATGGTTCTTCTAATCACTTAAGGGTAGTAGCTTGTTTTCCATGCATGCTGCATGTTTTTTCTGTCATCTGGACAAAATGTAAGCTCAACTAAGGAAAGTATTCACCAAGCTCTGAAAATAATTAGATACCAGAGGTTACAATTACAGTGGACTGATTCATTACCTGTTGCAGGTGGCCAATGAAATAGTGAAAGACTGTGTTATCTGGTATTAACTGAGGCTTAGAATATGTTCTAAAATAGTCTGTGATTTCAGTATTGGCTTGACAGCTCAGTGGGAGGTTTCACTGAGTTGCGACTCTTTCTCCAAGTGATGAATTGTGGGGTTTTACCTGTGTGCTAGTTGCTCAGAAAAGTACTGCTGAACGCAGTGCTTCGAAATGTAACCAAATTATTTCCAGCAGCCTAATCTGGCTCTGTTTACTGAGGTCGTGATTCTAATAGTGTTTACCTTGCCAGAAAAAAGCACAATAAAGATTTTATGGAGGGATATGAGTCAGGAATGCTAGCTGACCTGTCACGGGACTCCCAGAGATTGGAGATGAAGCTGGCTGTGCGGCTGGTGAGCTGAAGGCTGCACCATCTCCTGCTGCGTTGACAGCCTCTGGGAGACCAGGGCTGCGACCACTGTCCCATACGTTCTGCGGAGCTGGCCTGACTGGTATATGCCACTGCAAGTAGCTTGATATCTTGCAGACCGCAGCCTGAAAATATATGCGTTCCCTTGTTCAGATGGTATCTTCTTTTTTTTTTAAGTCTCTTTTGGCTTTTACCTGTTTTATCAGATGAAGCTTTGCAGACCTTGCATCCCTTCTCCTCTGGTACGTGTGTATACTGGTGCGACAGCTGCAGGCCCCCAGACCCCTAACAGGAGCTTGGTAGAATGGCTCAGGGCTTAAATCTGGAATTTCAGGCTTGACAAGAAAAACCCCTGTGCTTTTGGGGAAAAAAAAAAATTAAACAATTTTCTGATTTTAATGTATAGATACCCTAAAATATACACAAGGTGCCATGAAGAAGTCTTAAACAATAATTAATCAAAAAAAAAAGGAGGTTACCCAAGCATTGTTAAGCACTCCTATAGGAGAGACTAAAACCTTACACAGTCCATGTACTCTGTGCAATGTCTGCCAAGGAGTATGCTGGGACCTGCTCATTGTTAGATGTGAAGTTCTTAGGGGGGAAAGCAGTACAGAAATCACAATTATTTTTTTTAATTGGGTACCATCTATGCAGTACCAATTATGTAAGTGTTGTCTTCACCACATGCTTATGAGCCTCACAAATAAAAACCCAGACGTTTCTCTCCTGGTCAACTTAGGTTTAACTTCAATTGGAAACTTTCTCCCAAGTTGTTAAGCAACCAAAGTAACTATGTGGAAGTGCTAATTAAAAAGTTCTAATTTATCTGCGATTTCACTGTTGCCCCACTTTGTATAGATTTTTTTTTATACTGCTAGAGGGAAGAGCATTTTTAAGTCAGAGAAACCTTGTTCTAAAGTGAGAACAACTTCATCGATGGTATGAGTGATGCTTCCTCTGTCCCTCTTGTATCAGGCTGCTCCAAACTTGCTGGAGGATCTCTTGCCTTTGTTAAATAGATTCAGATTGTCCTGGGTCCTGGAGCCTTGCCCTTCATTGTCATGGGCTGTACTGGGTTTGGGACTGCTTCTCCTGCAAACTAGACTTTTAAAATAATTTCACATCACTGCATCCTATTTCTCCTGCTTTTCCTCAAAACTGCAGATCTGAGTCCATACCTATCGCATGAAGACCCAACCAAGGAAGCGGATTAAACTATAGTCATGTACTTAAGCATCAACAAAGTTAAAATGTCATGGTGGTGGGGGCTGGTCATCCATAGTATTACCTTCCTAGGCACCTCCTGGCAGAGGGAAGTCAGGCTGAAATCCTGCAATCCATGTCCTTCAGTGCTGCTCTCACTCAGCCTTGAGTTTAAAATGTTGGTACACTCACAACTGAGAGAGTGGGGCAATAGAGCTGTTGTTCATGACAGCATTTTGGGGGAGTTTCTGTGTCTTAAAGTAGGTTTTTAATTTTTAAAATTTTTTTACTCCTTGCAGCTAAAATACAAAAGGACATAGAGAATGTTTGATCAATGTTAAAATCAGTTGAAAATGGTATAGTTCAGTGTTTTAGAGTAGTCCATGTGAACTTCACCATATATAAAATATGATAATGACATTCTTGAGTTGGCTATTAAAAAGGCAACCACTGAAGATGTTTAAATGTCTCCCGTAACCTGGTGATATCTAAAGAATCCATTCATTATCTTGCCTTGCTTAAGCAAACACGGCTAGCTAAAATAATAATAATTGAAAAAAAACCTAACAGAATAGAAATATTGTGACAGAGGTATATGGACAGATTTTTACAGTAGCTTGTGATGAGTCCATAACTTGTTGTATCTGTTAGTTATGCTTCTGTACTAAGCATATTTGAAATGAGCAAATGGCTGCATTATCTGTGTGTGTATGTATATGTGCATAATTATGTTAACATATCTAAAAATTTATCTCCTCTTTTTGTAACAGGACCATTGTCTCCCTATCCATTGTCTATACAATTGGGCAGGTAGTCATGTCTGTGAGCTCCATAAATGACCTGACGGATCACAACCGGGATGGCCTTCCTGATAATGTGTCGGTGCACATGTGAGTTGCCTCATACATGGGTTTTTCCCAGGCTGATGGAGGGTGGGACCTTAAACTTATGCTACTTGAATTTCAACTGTCTTGCAATCAGTCTCTTACATATGCTTCAAGTAAGAAAGCAAAGTCATTTTTTTTTCCCCCCCTTTTTCTCTTTTCTTTGTCCCAGTGCTCTGTCCATGATTGGCTTGATCCTCATTGCACTTGGTACCGGTGGGATCAAACCTTGTGTGTCAGCGTTTGGTGGAGATCAGTTTGAAGATGATCAGGTAATGATGTCTTTCAGACTTTAAATCATATGAATACTAATGCTTGACTACTGTAATACTCTAATATACATATTTAGATATGTGCATTACTGTAGTGTTTCTGGAGTAGTTGAAGAAGGAGCTAGGTAACTGCCTTGAACTGTGCAAACAGAGCTGCTGATGGTTTGATCTAGGCTGATCAATGAGGTTCTGGCTAAGCTTCTCTAAACATCTTTTTCTTTTTTTTTTTTTTTTTACTGTAGGAAAAACAAAGGAGTAGATTCTTCTCCATCTTTTATTTGTCCATTAATGCTGGAAGTCTCATATCTACTATAGTGACCCCCATTCTCAGAGGTAAGGCCACTTGTTTCTTTATAAAATATTTAAACATCAATAAAGGATGAGTGGTGTATTGCAGTCCAGTTAGGTTTAAATGAACAGTTTGGCTCCCACTGTTCTTTGACATTTTGTGGAGATATCTGGCAAATAGCTTTCAAGTTTTTTTGCATGTCATCCAGCTTTTTGCAGGTGAGGTACTGTCAAAACCAAGCCAATTTGAGATCTGAATTGCCTTCAGATCTAGTATTTCTGATCCTAAAAAAATATACTGAAGCCATCAATTCTTATGCCTAACACATTTTAATTCCATAGAGATACAAATATGGCACCTCTTCCAATGCCTTCAAAACAATCACACAACAACGAGTTGTACTCTTTGGGAAGGGGGAGAGCGCCCTCTACTCTGGAAGTGGAGACTATTCTGAAGTGTATCCATGCAAAGTATCATGGAACCTTTAAGGTTGGAAAAGACCTCTAAGATCATCAAGTCTAACCGTCAACCCAACACCACCATGCCTACTAAACCGTGTCCTCAAGTGCCACAGTTCTTTGAACACCTCCAGGGATGGTGACTCCACCACCTCTCTGGGCAGCCTATTCCAATGCCTGACCACTCTTTCAGTGAAGAATTTTTTCCTAATATCCAACCTAAACCTCCCCTGATGCAACTTGAGGCTGTTTCCTCTTGTCCTATCGCTTGTTACTTGGGAGAAGAGACCACCACCCACCTCACCACAGCCTCCTTTCAGGTAGTTGTACAGAGTGATAAGGTCTCCCCTCAGCCTCCTCTTCTCCAGACTAAGAAGCATCTATGCCCATGGAAACACGTTTATTCATGTGACAAAGTAAATCATGTTTTTAATTGTCAAAGGAGAAAGTTCTCTTCTCTTCTGCTTGTAATGAATAGCGTGATCCTAAACAAAAAACAAACAATTTGCTGATCCATCTGCATATGGATTTTCATGGCAAGCTTGTGCAGATGGTGCTGTATGCATGTACTTGGCAGGAGTTTGAGGAAGGCTGTTTTTCTCAAAAGAAAGAAAACAGCATGCAAGTTCTCAGAATAACTCTAAAGCACTGGGCTGAAATTCTGGCTTTTGGATTTCTTGACCAGAACAAACTCTGTAGAAGCATTTTAGATGTTTGCTTAATGCAAATTCTATCCTTTCTCAAAATGGAAGGAGATATGCATAAGGTACAACATGCAGTTTACTTCCATGCTGATATGGGGTGAAAACTACCTTGGAAAAATGGACAAATTCAGCTGAGGAAAGTTATACCATTATGTCCTGTAAAGGTCTAATTAAAAGGCCAATACAACTAAATCAAGACATGAATTAGCTGCAAGCTAAATTTATTTTTTTCAAATCAAAAAACTTTCTAATTCTCCTGTTAGAAGTATGGTGAAAAAATTTCTAAACTGATTTTGTTTAGTCTTTTACTTTTCCCTATTAGTAGCTATGTCCACAGTTTGAGCATCATTTCAGGATGCGTGCATGATTTTACAAAGTCAGATCACTGACTGCTACTGGGGGAGGTTTTTGCTTGCTAACTTTTCTAAAAAGCTACACTTTTTATGTTACCTATGTCGTTGTTTATAAACTTGTCACACAACTTTGGTAATCTAGTTCCCTTTCCACCAAGAACATCCATTTGAGCATCCCAGCAGAATTCTTCTTTCCTCAGTGTAAAATTAAATTAAAATCTCATGTAAGGAAAGGCTGAGAGAGCTGGGACTGTTCAGCCTGGAGAAGAGAAGGCTCAGAGGGATCCCATCAATGTACATAAATACCTGAAGGGAGGGTGCAAGGTGGACGGAGCCAGGCTCTGCTCAGTGGTGCCCAGTGACAGGACCAGGGGCAATGGGCACAACTGAAATGCAGGAGGTTCCCTCTGAACATCAGGAAACACTTTTTCACTGTGAGGGTGACCAAGCACTGGCACAGGTTGTCCAGGGAGGCTGTGGAGTCTCCATCCTTGGAGATACTCAAAAGCCACCTGGAGACAGTCCTGGCCCAATCAGGTCTGGGTGGCCCTTCTTGAGCAGTGGGGTTGGACCAGATGACTTCCAGAAGTGCCTTCCACCTCAACCATCCTGTGATTTTATTTTTTTATTACATAATTCTCCCTTTCAATAATGAAAGATAAGTTAAATAATAATAATCCACTCTGTCAGTGTCAGCAGAGATTTTTTTTTTCCTTGAGTCAACAATGAATACAAAGAACAGAAACCCTATATAAAATACTGGCAGCGCTGACTGGAACTTTTATCTAATGTTACTTTGTACTTCAGCTCAAGAGTGCGGCATTCACAGCAAACAGCGATGTTACCCACTAGCTTTTGGAGTTCCTGCTGCCCTCATGGCTGCCTCCTTGGGTAAGTGGAACTGTTCATATCTTGCTGCTTCAGTTATAGGTGTCATTAGATGATAATGATCTCGGAATAATGAGAAAGTGGTATAAATCTCCAGGTATCAACCTCAACCGATACCTGATTGTTTCTGCAATTTTTGACTTAAACTTTTTTCTTGGGCAGGGGGCAGGTGGAATTAACCTGAAGTACTTGCTCTTGCAGAAGAGACTGATGGGGCTGGGGAGAGGCCCAAACATACCATTGAATTCTGTACATTATGTAACTTACTGTCTATACCTCTTGGACTAATGGGGTGTATAAATAAGATCTTTTGAATGCAGTGTGAGAACTCTGAGAAAATGTGGGTTTCGGAAATTATCCGTAGTCCAGGATAGTAAACTGTATAAGGTAATTGCCCTTGCACTGGAGAAACGCCGTACTGGTCTGTCAGTATTTCTCAAACACCTGCATTTTTACTAGCTGCACTACGGGTCACTCTCCGAGCCTTTCTGCTCTGGCACAAAGATGAAGAAACTGGGAGGTGTCAGTCCCTCGTGGTCCTGACCAGGAGCTCACCCAGGGTGGGTCTCCAGCTACCGGTGACCCCATCTTGCACGTGCACCCAGCCCAGAGCAGATGGCAGCTGTGGGGGTTTGCCCGTGTCCCTGCCCCGCACGTGGGAGGGTGAGGTCGGTGAATGTGCCTGGGTGTGGGAGCCGAGGACATCTTGGCAAGTCCTGCAGTTCAGGCAGAGCCTCACGTGTCCCTGCTTTACGTGAGCTGCGGCGTCCTGGACTCCTGAAAAGGAGCTCCTAAAGCTGTCTTAATCTGGTACGGCAAGGCCAGGGCCAAGGTCCGAAGTGGTCCTTGTTTTGATCATCCCTCAATCAAGCTAACATCCCACTGAGGACTTACCTTAAGAGTTTCCAGATTTAGTCCTTTGTCTTAAATAGAAGCAATGTGCTGGTATTAATGTGATTTCTTTTACTGTATGATAACATGCCAATAAGCAATTTCATTGCTCCCTAGGAGGCTTCTTCCCACCCTCATGTAACTGTTATCAAATTATTTGCCACTATTTTCAATTAATCATGAGTTGCTTTTGGTTTCTGCTTGTGTGTTGTAGTTGTGTTTGTAGTTGGAAGTGGAATGTACAAGAAAGTTCAACCTCAAGGAAATATAATGATCCAAGTTTTCAAATGCATTGGAGTAAGTACTATTTGTATTTCCCCCAAACCCTGGCAGCAAGTCTTAAAACTGTTCAGTAAACTTGCCTAGATCAGAAATCTGTCGTAGTATGAGGAAAGTTTCTGAAGTTTCTTACTATTTTTTTTTTTTCCCCTTACACAAGGCTTCTTAAAGACACCTCCAGATTCAGAATGCCTTTATCTATATCTTGGTTGATATATGCATTTATACACAGAGGAAAAGTAGAACGTCAGATATGTGTAAAAGCTTGTCTCAGCTTCTGGAAATCACTTCTTCCTGTTTTGTGCACCTTCATGTAGCCCTGTAGTAAGAGACAAACATGCCTTGACCTGAGCCAAGAGCAGAGCTACTAGTATATCTTATCAGCAAAAATTTATTGTTCAGTAGAAGAATGTCATTTACAATGCAGAGGTGTGTTGATCCCCACTGTGTTAGGGAGGTGAGGAGGTGTTATGTGTCAGTGCAAGCCTGTGAGGAAGGGAGCTCAGTCTGCAGGAACAGCACTGCGTGTCCCAACTTTGCAGTGCCTCAACTTTGAGATCAGGGGATTTTTTTATTTTTTTTTTTTTAAATTTATTTTATTTATGGGCTTCTTCATTCTGCCAGCTTGTAATAGCCCAGACCATTGCTTGTCTTGGAAGCACTGTCAAAACTAAATCTCTATAGGTGACTTTGGCCATAGCTTAGAGTGCCGCCCCTAAAGCCCACCTTGGCCTTGAACGTTATTCCATGCAGAAAGTCTTAGCAGTCCTTCAGGACTATATTTGTGCATATTCAGTGTCAAGGCATAAGGAATATCTACAAGATGTAGCTTCTCGTAGTGAAATGTGCTCTTAAAGCCATTCAGCTCTGAAAACCTGTGCATATGACGTTCTTCTATTTATTGTTGTACATAAGTAATTCTGAAGTAGGCAGGTCTTCAAGTTCCTAACAGCCACCCACATTGAGAGAGACTACTCTGAGCTGTTTAGTTCACCTAATCGCAGGTGCACACTCCACTGGATATGCCGTGTGAGGCCTTAAGTGCAATATTTCTTCGGATGCCCAGCGCAGTTAACAGAAATAAGTCGCTTCTAGCACCCTCGAAACACTCGAAGCAGGAGTGTTATCTTTAACAACAGAACAGCTTATAGCATTTATAAATATTTGTAATGCCATTAAACAAAATTCTGTCTCTCCTCAGTTTGCCATCAAAAACAGGTTCCAGCATCGCAGCAAGCAGTTCCCCAAGAGAGAGCACTGGCTAGACTGGGCAAGTGACAAGTACGATGTAAGTACTGCATGAGCACTCCTGTGACGTGACATCTCCTGACCCTCAGCTTCTCTGCTGTCTGCTCTGATCCATTGTCTCAAGCACTTCGCAAATTGTTTGGGGCCTTTCAGTAGCTCAGAAGCTTGTGGTCTGGCCAGAGCTCAGTGCTCCCCTGGGATTGCAAATTATCACCCCAGCTCCTGTGGGAGAAAGCAGAGCTGTGTGGGTTGATGCTCTGCGTGATCATAAGCTGCCCAGGGAAATTTGATAGAGATGAAGAAAAGGGTATTTCCCTTGTGAAACAAATATAAGCACCCATTATTTTTTGAGTTAGTAAAATAGCAAGCATTATCCTTGTCAACTTCGTTCCTCTTGGTAAACTGGCTTCAGTAAATATGCTGGTTTAATGACTGCAGAAGGGGTAGATGGGCATGGTGTTGACTGTCCTTCCTAGAAAAATAACCCAGCACTAAGTGCGAAGATGCTGCCATCAGTATATGTGCCAAGAGGTGCAGGTCTGTGATATCAGTGGCACCTTAACCAGCGGCCGTTCCCACACACCCACAAACAGACCTTGTGCTTTTTAACAGTAGCTATAGAAGTACCCACAACATAGAAACTTCAGGATGTGGGTAAACATTACATGATGTGTCTTTACCTACTGCTGTGCTGCAAATAGCAGTCTGCAACTGTCTCTTTTTTTTTTTTCTTTTTCTTTCCTCTAATTCCTCTTGTGTAATTCTCATTTGCTGCAGAAACGACTGATTGCTCAGACTAAGATGGTATTGAAGGTGCTTTTCCTTTACATCCCTCTTCCCATGTTCTGGGCGCTTTTTGACCAGCAGGTAAAGTAGAAATTGTTTGGCTTGGCAATCACAGCTGTACCATGTCACTCTATGTACTCTGAGGTCACCAGATGTAAAAGGCACCTATGGGAGGGTGGAAAATACTTCTTTGCAAATTCTTTATGCTGGTTACTGAGTCATGTCAGTACAGCATGTTCTGCAGCCAGGGGAAACTCAGTATATCGGACATGCCCAGGACTGATGCAGTGACCGAGGCTTCTCCAAATCTTCTATCAGCTGGGACTCAGAGGAAACAGTAATTTAAAGGGGCAATAGGACAAGGGATAATGGGTTTAAACTAACAGAGGGTAGATTTAGATTAGATATTGGGAAGAAATTCTTCCCTGTGAGGGTGGTGAGGCACTGGAACAGGTTGCCCAGAGAGGCTGTGGAGGAGTCATCCCTGGCAGTGTTCAAGGCCAGGTTGGATGGGGCTTTGGGCAGCCTGGTCTAGTGGAGGGTGTCCCTGCCCATGGCAGGGGGGTTGCAACTAGATGATCTTTGAGGTCCCTTCCAACCCAAACCATTCTATGAAAGCTTTCTTAGTTCTAACACTTCTTCCACTCTTGTGAGATTAAATGTAAGGTCCTAGTGTAAATGCTCTGGAGAACCAGGCCTGAAATGACCTGGATGCCAGTTTGCTTAATTACTCAAACTTGTTATAAATACCTCATACCTTCAAGCAGAAGTACAAGCCTAGAATTCTCATTCACTTGGTGGACAGAAGCAGGCTTTCATAGTTAAGTATGAATTAGGAGGTTGTCTGAGAACCAGGGGCTGAAAGCTTTATCCAAGGCAGCTTGTAGGAAGGTTGGTCGAGATTGCCTAGATCGTGCTGCTTTAGTCTAGTACCAGTGAGCTGTAACCATCAGTGTTGCAAATAGGCAGCCCTGCTATGAAATTCAGAACTAAATACTCATTATGTGAGTAAGAAAGATAATCTCTGCATCTAAATTTTACGCTCTATTTCACAAAACTAGTAAAGAAAGTGAAATGAGTCACAAGGATCACTTTGTTCAAATGTTTACATTACAGACTAAGAATACTCCAGTAGCAAGCTAGCTTTATTTCTTTTTTATTGTATGGAATGTCTTTCCCAACACTTTACTTATGAAAACGGTTCAAGAGGAACTTTGGAAGATTGATTTATTGTGGTATTTAACTTTCTCTTCTTTTGTTAAGGGGTCAAGATGGACACTGCAAGCCACAACAATGGATGGGAATTTTGTAGGTTACTTTTTTCCTTAATTAATATTTTAACATTTACTTTTCAGATCAATTTTACTTGTCATAATATTAAAACTGATTTATTTTTTCTTCACCAGGGAGCTATTCAGATTCAGCCAGACCAAATGCAGGTACAGTAATCTTCTGTCTGCCAATTCTAAGTACTTCTCAAACATTATTTTTATATATACATATATATAAAAATTACCCTTCATTAAAAAAAAGACTTTTAAAAAAACACTTATTTTTTTCTCTTATGTTCATCTTCAACAGACTGTGAATCCAATCCTGATTATTATAATGGTCCCAGTTGTAGATGTTGTGATTTATCCTTTAATCAAGAAATGCAAGATCAATTTTACGTAAGTTGACGTACTTATCCGACTTCAACAGAGGCTCATTTCAGTGGTTTCTTTAAACTGCTCTTCCAGCCCTAATATAACAAGAGCAAGCATTCAGCTAAGGAGAAAATAGTAGTGTATTTAAAATAGAGTTAATATTTTAAAGAAATGAACATTAAAAACATAGAATACTGCAAGAGGTATGTACAGGCACCACAGACTGGAGGAAGAGAATCTAACAGTAAAGTAACAGTATTTTCCAGTTAAGGGTAAAAGCTTTCAGTTGCAGGAGAGATGCTGTTTACTGGTTTCCACTTATACTTTGGAAGAGAAGTAAGTAGTAGAACTACAACATACATCCTTAGCACGTGTCATGTTTTGGGCTTAAAACCACCTGGGACAAGATGTTTCCTCTTCAGTCCCAGTGAGGAGTCTGGCTTACTGGGTATTTGTAGGTGTAGCTTCAGAGGACTGTTGCACATTATTTTTAATGTTGGTCATGAAGTGACTAGCACTTGCAAGTTGGAGAGGCAGAAGAGAATACAATTCTTAAAACCATTTTTATAGGGCTACAATGCAATGTTGCTTTTCGATCTACTTACGGACATCTGGGGGCATGTGCTGTGCTGGAAACACTCATTTGTAGACACTCTACATCTGACAAATGAGGCAATAAATATCTACCTCAAATGTACCCTTACAGCTTACCTGAATATCAGTAGATGTCTCCTAATTCAACATATTTCCCTAACTTTTTTTGCTCAATATTTATTGTCGATTTAAACATACCAATATAGACACTAGTTGTTACCCCTTTTTAAAAAGCATAACTTGTCTTTTTGTTGTTTTAAAGCTAACAATGGTACTGTACCAGGTTTCTTCTTCCTGCAGAGCAGACTTTTCCAGAAACCTAATAATTATGTTCAGTCAATGTTTGAGCCCAGGAGATGTGGAGTAACACGTTATTAAGATGCTGCAGGAAAGATCTATTTCCTGACAGCATAACTGTCGATTGAACTCAGCTTGGCAGAACTTTCTGTAACAACATCAGCCATTCAAATGGTGACTGTGTGGTACTTGTGGTTATTGGAGATTTCCCCATCCTAAACCAAAAACTACTAACAGCGGTCATTGAACTTGTCTTAAAACTTAATGTGTGTTGTTGTTTGACTAGGCCCCTGAGGAAGATCACTGTTGGTATGTTCCTTGCATCTTTGGCTTTTGTTGCTGCCGCCCTTGTGCAAGTGCAAATAGACGTAAGTTCAGCCACATGCAAGTATTTAATATTAACATTTAGTTGTTAATACAGAATAAAGTGTGCTTAAGGGGAAAATGAGCCAAGACTCCTAAATTTGGAAGCAAGTATATGAGCACAGAAGCAGAGGGAGGAAAAATATTAATGCAGTAGTGTGATTAGCACAATAAAAATAACTAGCTATGAACACCCTCCTGCAAAACGTCTCTACCTGCCACTAACATAAATCATGCATTAAAGGCAACCTCAGATCTTTAAACTGAGACTAAAAGCTGAAAACCAGAGGCTTGTTTGGCCTACAAAGGGGCTGCTTTGTATCTCTGATCTCTTCTGATATTTAGACTGGAAGTGAAGTGTGACAGTCTGGGAAGCATCATCACAGCATGGGCAAAGATGATACCTGTTTAAGGCAGGATTCATCACACCTAACTTTCCTTGCCCCAAAGAGAGGTGTCATGCTTGAACTGGATGAAGGTTTCCCCTGTAGCTGGGGCATCAGCAGCAACTCTGGGAGGGGATCCCTTGCACCCCAAGACCACAGTAGCTATCCAGAGGTGCCTGCCTGTCTTCGTGGACTATCAAGGCAAGATACTCAACTCCTCAACAGCTTCAGTTAGGAATGAGGAATTCTTTTCTTATTGCCTGGGTCCAGCAGCAAAACAAGCTTTATATTCAACTTTGTCTCTTGAAGTCAGAAGAAAAGAGTCTGGCCTTCAGATGGCATAGATACATCCAGGCTGTCTTCCTGAATACCCTGTTCAGAAGGCCAGAGCTGTGCACACACGTGCACACTGGCATTGGGCAGAAGCTTCGTTAAAGCCGATAACTTCCCGGACTGTTGCACAAGAACTCTCTGCAGAAAGGTGAAGATGGACCTGTTTTTGTTGTGTGATGCACCTGATGAGATTGAAGCGGATAAAAGTATAGGAAGGGAGGAAATGTTGAGGCAGAACTGAAATAGACACAAGTCTTGATGCTCTGCAAGAGCAAGAAGTGGAGTCTCGAAGTTCAGTTTCTCTGGGCTGTCACACCAGGCAGTGCCCATACATGTTTCTGTCCAGTTCAGCAGCACTAGTGCGGGGGGAGAGTGAGTCAGAGTATGGTACAAAGGAACTCAGGCAGCCATAGGATGTGGGAAAAGCCTGTTCCTTGAACCGCAGAACGGCTTTGGTAATGGCAGTGTGCTGCAGGACGTGATCAAAGAGGAACCACATCTGGCCATGGAGGCATTGTTGTGGATGAGACACTTCTTTCCTGAGGTAGCAGTAAGACAGCTTGGGAGTCTAGTAACAAAACCCATTATTAAAGGTGCAGCCCTCTGACACAGATCATCAGGCAAATGCTAATCTTCATATTGAGATAATCAAGACCACAGTAATTACAGTACTTTTTCCATGTGACTTAGGATAGAGCACTGATTTCTCTTTTTTCTGTCCTACAGAAAACTCTTCCAGTTTTTCCTGCAGCTGGGCAGTCCCAGATAAAAGTTATAAATTTAGGTACTAGTAACGCAGCAGTTGGGTTTGAACCTCAACTTAACAGTGTGACTGTAACGTCTATGGGATGGGTAAGTAAAGGGGAGATGGGGAATAGCAAATTAAAAAAAAAAAAAACAAAAAAACAAAAAAAAAAACCAAAAACAACAACAAAAAAAAAAAAACCAAAAAAAAAAAAAAAAAAAAAAACAAAAAAAAAAACAAAAAACAAAAAAAAAACCCAAAAAACCAGAAAAGATAATCTAATGGAGTTAGTCAAACTGGTTCTTAACTAATGGTTGAAATTTGATTATTTTCTTTTTTTTTCTCTAATAATTGTAAAGATTTTTTTGTATTGTGGAATGAATTGTTACTGAAAACACAGTGAATGAAGAAATAGTAAGCATTTCAATATTCTAAGTAATCCTAGTTTGTTTTGGTAAGAGTGTTTTTTCAATAAACTTAAAGAAAATTAGTGATTTTTGGACTAATTGGAAATTTCACTCTTGCTAAAAAGGTGTGTCATGGTTGAACCTGGCAGGCAGCTAAAACCACTACACAGCTGCTCACTCACTCTTCCCTTCAGTGGGATGGGCAAGAGAATCAAAAAGAATCCCCCCCCTCCCCGCCCCATCTTCCCAAAAAAACCCAAAGCAACAGCAAAAAAACCCCCAACCACCAAAGGTAAAACTTCTGAGTTGAGGTAAGGACAGGTCAATAGGACAGACAAAGAAGAGAATAGTAATGATAAAAGAATATACAAAACAAGTGATGCACAGCACAATTGCTCACCACCTGAAGCCAATACTCAGCTAGTTCTTGAGCCAAACTGCCTCCCAGGCAACTCCCCTAGTTATATACTGAGCATGATGTCATATGGTATGGACTAGCCCTTTGACCAGTTTGGGTCAGCTGTCCTGGCTGTGCCCCCTCCCAGCTTCTTGGGTGCCCCCCACCTTCTCATTGGCAGGGCCGTGTGAGAAGCTGAAAAGTTCTTGACTGCTTGGCAACAACTAAAATATTGGTGTGTTATCAACATTATTCTCATACCAAATCCAAAATACAGCACTGTACCAGCTGCTGGGAAGAAAATTAACTCTATCCCAGCCAAAACCAGGACATTTCTTAACAGCAAGAACATCCCTTCCTTCAATAAAAGTCCGTTCAGCTCTAGTAAGTCACTGCTCTTACAGTGAGTATTCACTTACTTTTTCTGTGGCTACATCACATATATTAAGCTTCAGATTTTGCTGTTAAAGAACCTTATCTGGTTCTATTACAGCGTAACCTTATCCCTATTGACAGCAAAATGTGGTGGAGCTGATGGACATTTTTAAAAATGAACGTTAGGAAGTGCGTTCTCTGACAGCCTGCAGTCCTGTTTCCCTGTAAGAGGAGAAACCCCTACTCCGTCCTCCTCCAAATTTGCCTCACATGGGAACTGAGTTGTGAGGAGAAGATAAGGGCACCCAAATTATATGCTGATGTGGAATTGATATAACCATGGTGCACACCTGAAAATGAAGGGTGTAAAACGCTCAACTCCCTACTACAGACATCTTATAATCCAGACGTTTTGGATTATAAAATGCTTTTTTATAATCCTATAAAACAAAAGGGTTACTTTAGTATTACATTAATGTGTTTATTAACATTTTAAGTATTTAATGCTGATGAAATGTATTTAGAATATTTAAAACATGTCCTGGTAATAGTCACTCCTGCTGAAACCATAAAGATGCAGCTTCTCTTAAGAGGTGTTGCTATTTGGAAAATGCTGCATCTTAAGCTTTTGCTGCCTCTGTAACTAAACGGCATTTTACTTGGTGGTGGTAAGCCTGATTTATCTGGAGCAAGAAATGCACAGGAAAATATAACGGCTATTCTATAATGCTTGTGGGAAGCTCATGTTACTTTAAAGCTTGTGTAACAAAAGAAATTAAAAAATACTGATCAAATTTAGTACTTGATGTGGAAAACCTAATAAAAATGAAAATTAGGAGATACTTGTGGTCTCTGGCACTTCAGAAGTAACAGACGTGTAAGCTTCTGACCCCCTGGAGTCCATAACATTCCCTCAAAGGTGTAGACAGATATGCAGTTGCATGGAAATTCATAGCAATTTGTTTGTCTTTGTAGACGGACTACATGACATTTGAGACTTCTCAGTTGCGATCATTAAATGTAACTTATGGAAATAAAAATACAATTGTAACTGTCATGTTGTCAGAGAAAAAACGTTACACTCTTGGAATTAAAAATAATTCTACGGACATTGTTGCTGAATTGGTAAGTCTGCTTAAATCCCAAGCTATTCATTCCTGTCTTGGCAGCTACCTATGTGGAGTGTGGGACGCTGAGAAGACAAGATCTGGGTAGCTTTTCCCTTTAGCTTGTTTTCTGTCTCTCCCCTCTCTGCTGTACGAGTGAGACAGAGGAGCTATAGAGAGCAGGGCAGGATGTTGTTTAAAAAAAAAAAAATTCTAAAAAATTTACCAATTTAGTATTTAACTTGGCAATTTCCCTTTCACCAAGGATTAAATGTGTGATGTACCTGAATACAGCATTTCCTAGTAGGCGTGTATCCTAGTAGGATCCTAACAAGGAAGGTCTAGAGTCTTGCCCTGAAGCCTCTGTTAATTCTCACCGCTACGTAATAGCGCACATTTAAGCTGTTCACTGATGCAAATGAAATATCTTGATAATGGTCTCTTCCACCAGCTGTCTGATGAGGTCACATCAAAACCAGAAGAAGGGAATAATCTCATCAGGTAGAGTTTGTTTTGCTCCCAAATTCTGGCAGTAGCGAGACTGTCTCTTCAATCTCTCTCTTCGGTGGACTCTTCTTGCTTAACGGAGTTTTCTATACTGCAGGAACTCTCTGCTTGCTGGACACTTCACTCGATGTTCAGGGGTTGTAGGAACTTTTGGGGCATGATTCATTTAACCTGTCTTGCGTATCTACTTGGGGTATAACTTAGCAAAAATTGGAAGTGTATGTTTTGCTCTGTCTAGACTTTTTTGTAGACAGCCAGCACAAATTGCACGTCTTTAAGCTTGGGTAAGACGTATACTACTACTTCTCTGCTTTTCTTCTCCATCTTCCATTTGCAGATGCATTTGCTACGGGTTGTAGTAGAGGCTTGCTTTTGACATTCTCCTCAGCAAGCAGAGGGCTGACGTGGGTCTAGCTTGCTTTTTGCATTAGCCACACTTTAAGAGATTTGGAGTTCTTTCAGAAATGTTAACTGACAAAAATGAAAGGGGAAGACTTGACGCTTGTTGTGCTGCCAGTACATAATTAAAAGTAAAACATGTATTCTTTGACTTATGCATATTTTGTTTAGTGTTTCACCGCTCTTGCATTTTAAAGGTTCATAAACAATTTGCCTGATGATATCAATGTGACTATGGGTGGCACTCCTTTTGGAATACTGAAGCCTCTTTCTGCCAGTAATTATAGCCTCTTTCCAGGAGGAAGGTAAGCATTTTCCTTTTCCCTAATCTAACCACTTAGACATGCCTGTCCTTCCAGAAAGGACATAAACTCTTATTTTATAGAATACACACAATTGTCTATACCTATGGTCCGAACTGTATTTTTTTTTATTTTTCAGAAAAGATGAAATTACGATTCTTAAAAATTCAGGCCCCTGTTCAGGTACTTTGAAGGCATTTGGATTTGGCAGTGCCTATACGATTGTGATTAACGAGGTGAGTTGCCAGTGCTGTTCGACAGACAATACGGAATTGCTTTTCATCTCAATATTTTCTTTAATTAAAAAAAACACTTGTAGAATTATCCCTCTTGTCATTAGTTGTACATATAATAGAATTCTGGTACATTAAACAGAACATAAAAACATCATTAACTATACAAATAATGATGGGTATGATAATGACGATGCAAGAATTTATGTTCATCACTAATGGCCTTAAATCTTTAGCCTTATTAGACACTAAGGATTTGCATGAAGTCTGTTGTAAAATAACTATTACTTCATAACTAAGTATGCAGGCTTCATATACACTATTATTTACCTAGAACTTTTTGTATGTATGATTATAGAGATGATACAGAACTGCTTAAGAGTGCCTTTAGTGTACAGACTCTATCACTATTACTAATGTGCTGTTTTAATTTCCAGTGTTCTGGAAACACTTTTAATGTAAGATATTCTGAAGATATCCCGCCCAATACAGTCCATATGGCTTGGCAGATCCCTCAGTATTTTATTCTTACGTGTGCAGAAGTAGTTTTCTCTGTCACTGGGCTGGAGTTTTCATACTCACAGGTAGGTTTTGCTCTTCAGAGCTATCATTGTGTTAAAAGTCCTGAGTGGGGTCCTTACCCTGGTACAAATGAAGATCTTCTGTGATTTGTTGTTTTTAAGTGCTGGTTCCGTATTGCTGCTTTGTTTGAACAATGATGTCCTTCAGAGCTCCCTAGCAGGACTATAGGCTGGTGCGAGCTGGCCTTGTTCCACTATCCTCCAGTGCTTTCCATAAAGCTATGCTGAACTATATCATTTGAAGACTTGACCACCAGCCCTCAAATCTCCTTCTCACATGTGACTTTCCATTGAAAATAAGTGAAAACTGTACTGCTGCTAGAAAACCAGACTGGAGAGCCCTCAAATTAACGTGTGCTGACACCTTATCTCCACACCAATTTCCTCCATACAGTCTTTAGGAGCAGTTTAATTATACACTCTTAATTAATTTGTCTTCCAACTTCAGTTTGCATTAGCTGTGTGCATTTCTGCCCTTAATTCTGAGACTATAAACTGCAGTGATGGGAACATTGTAAGATGTGGCTTGCTAGACTATGATGCGCTCAATTTCTTCATTCAACATGTACCATGTGCAACTGAATCAGAAGTAAAATGTGTCTGTTAATTACTCAGTGTGTACAAAGCAAAAGGTGTTTTATAGTCAGTACTACTACCCTCTTGCTCTTCAGAGCCTTCCCCAGGCCTGTTTAGTTCTCTAGCAATTTTTAATTAAAGAAACCCAACAACAAACCCCCCCCAAGAAATCCTTCCAGAGAACCAGTGTTACAATGTAAAGAATGCAGTAAATGTCAAAAATAAATGACAGTGTTTGACTAAAACTTAAGTGCCTTTACTTCTCTAGGCCCCATCTAACATGAAGGCGGTGCTGCAGGCAGGATGGCTGCTGACGGTGGCTGTCGGTAATATAATTGTCCTTATCGTGGCTGGAGCATCCAAACTCAGCGAGCAGGTAAGCGCAAAAGAAATTGCATGCTTTTATGTTACACTATGAGAAAGCAGCTGTAATGCAGGGAGGGACTCATGGCTGATAATCCTCAACTACAACTTTTGAACATCAGCATTAGGGTGGATTTGCATTTGTAATTGGAATGTAGGAGGTTAGTGTTAGCTACAAGTGTACCAGTCAGTCGTAGAACTAGTCCTTGACTGAATCTCCCTAGAGTATATAAGTAATGGAGTTAGGAATCTTTTAGAGCTATCTGGATTGATACTAGTGTTGAAGGCTGTGACAACAAGGTGGTAAATCATTTTCTGGAGCCACTTCTACAGTTTCCCTTGGCCTCTTTCTCCAGTGCTGCCCCAACATGTGTATGCTAAACTAGTCTAACAAATAAGTCTTCGACAATGGTTTCTACTCCTTATCTGCTGTCTGCCATTCCTAACTCTTGCTCTGTCAGGCTCCTTCTCTTGCAAGCGGCAGTTTCTAGCATCTCTGCCATAAATTGCTTCTCATGGTGTGGAAGTGCTGTGAACTTCTGGGCTGAAATTCTAGACTAATGGGATTAAAACCTAGTGAAATTCTGTTTGCAGCTAATGATCCTTCACCCGCATACCTCAGCCTCGTCATGTCCCTTCTTCTAGCTCCATTGGTTTTAACCCTCACTCCTTGGGGCATGAAAGCTGTGGTTCTCCTAGTGAAGAGCACTTGGACAAGACTTTCTCAGACTGCTCGTGGCACTCCTTAATGAATCAAAAGGAATATCTGGGAGAGGGGAGAGCCTGTCTTTGAAACGGGTCTGGCAGTCCTGGGTTCAGCTAAATTAATGAGAAACAGCATGAAACAGAGCTGTTGAGGTTTTTCAGGTGGAGATAGCACTTTGAAACCAAAGTTTCTGCTCTTGTTCTCTGCCCAGATCGGTGGTCAGTAGAAACTTTAGTGCTGACCTAAGTGGAAGCAGGATGACTGCTAGCCTGGCTAAAAATGAGATTACCTGACCAAAAGGAGGGGCTGAGTCTTCTTTTTGGGCTTTTGCTCCGTTCTGATGCCTCTGGGAAGAGGATATTGTAGAACTTTCCAGCATTCATAGAACTTTTGTCTCTTCATTGAAGACAGAACTGCTTGAGAGAGCCTCAATTATGGGTTGCTTTAATATGTATTATATACATCTAATACTTAGTTCTTTAAGTCATATGGTATTTGTTAATGTGCTCAGTTTCATGTTCTGAATTAACTTCATTACTTGCAAATAGTAACAAGGTGTAATTCTTTTGAGGAACGAGTACTGATGGGTAAATTATACTTTTTTTTTTTACAGTGGGCAGAATACGTGCTATTTGCTGCTTTGCTGTTGGCAGTTTGCATCATTTTTGCTGTCATGGCTTATTTTTATACCTATATTGATCCAAATGAGATTGAAGCCCAACTGGACGAGGAAGAAAAGAAACAAGTCAAAAAAGATCAAGTTGTCTATGAAAAGCAAGTTGAAGCTGACTCTCAGATGTAAAAGGTGTATTCAAGGCGTGTGTGTAAATTATGGTGTCCCGTTAACTATCCCTGTAGTAAGAGGAATCACGGTATCAGTAGCACCTCTGGATAATATGCTGCATGGGAGAGGTTAAAAAAACCTGTTTTAATTTAAAATACAGCTTCCCTTGGGAAGCAAGAGGAAAAGACTTGAACTGAACATGGTAACCTGAAGAAACTCCAGCAGACTTTGCACTCTTAATGTACCTCAAGCTTAAATACTACTGCATTAAAATGTTGAGATTGCACTCGGCACTATTAGACCCTAGGAAAAGATGTATTTTTATACTCCATTTCAATTTTACATCAGGAAAGAAACAAATATTGCTAAAAAATAGTAATTGAAGCCATGTTGTCTGCATGTCTGCCCCTCTGCCCTCCCTGTTACTTTTGAAAGCAGCAGGTCACGTGTACTTCCTTAGGGACAACGGAGGGGAGCAAAGCTCTGGCATTGCTCAGCTTCGAGTGATGTCTGTGCTGCACATGGCAGCAACTTGGATGTGCCCTGTAATATAATGCTTTATGTGTCTGTTAACTACCCATTTGATTCCTGTTATGTTTTTAATTAAATGTATTAATGTCCACTCTGGTAAACAGACAATGGCAAATGAAATTTGGAATAAGCAACAGCAATAAAACTTGTGTTATAACACAAAGTAATGGAAGTGATGTAAAAGTATTACTTGATATTACCTCTCTGCTGCTTATGTGTTCCCTCACTTGAAGCTAATGGACAAGCATCAGTCTTCTCTATCTTCATATACCTGTAACGCCCATCAAATTTATAGCAGGGAAGACTAAATTTTACTGCCTAACAGGATTCTGTGGACCATGTTATGGAGTGCTAGTGGTCTGTGTATTGTTTTGGGAATTCCTGTATTTAGATCCACACCCTACACCTTCTCTAGCAGCTGGCTTGGACTCCCCGACCCCTCCAGTAGCCAGGCTGGATTTATAGCTGCTTTGATACCTGGATCCCAATACTCTATCCTATTTTACAGCTGGTACAACTTGAAATGTGCAAGTGGTCACACAGACGTGCATGTTCAAGTGATGTGCATGTTACTGGCACTGCAGATGCACAGGCCCCTCTGACCCATGGCTCCTACTCCAGTTGCTGGCACTTCGACCTCCATGGACACAGAGAATAGAGTTCCTCACCCCTGAAAACAGTTAGAAATGGAGCTTTATAAGGCAAGTCCAAGGTACTCTTCTCCTGTACCCCACAGGCAGTAACACCTATTGGTCTCTAAGGTCATCCAGGGAGAGCTTTTCCCATGGATTCAAGGTGCTGGGTGTCCCTCCAGCCCATGGGGCTGAGGGTCTCCTGGGACAGCCCCGTGAGGAGCTGGGTCCCTGCCATGCTCTGAGGAGCTAAGGGGGTTTTGCACCAGCTTTACCCATGGTAGGCTAGCCAGCCTTTCCATTGCCATGCAAGTTAAGCAAAATCAGTTGTCTCTCAACTGTATCGCTACAAGATGGCATCTTCTGTCTACTATTTTGCCCATGCCAGGTGAAGTGTTTGTTTAGCATTTTAACATTTTTTTTTCCTTTGATACAGAGGTCACATGTCTATTTTTTATATCATAAGCTATTGGAAGTTAGCACTCTAGCAAACCCACTCACTTGTCTACTACACAGATGTGTTTTATGGGTAGAAAACCACTCATGCTGTAAAATTAGATGGGAAAGCTTTCTGATGAGGAGAAAACATACTCCCCCATCTCTTCAGCCCTGTATGGTAGTATGGAGATAGTCATATGTGATGAGATTTTTATCTCATTTTCAACAGAGTGTGATGTAATTAAAGTTAAAATCTGCCTTCTCCAAAATTTGGTGTGAAAAAAAAACAAACAGGGAACCTTGTAGAGACACCTGGGCAGCCCTTGTCAGCATTGCTGTGACTGTCTGTCTAGAAGCCACATGCAGGGAAGTCAAGTGTTTTTAGTCCCTTAGTTTTGCAGATTAAAGAGGTAAGGTTAACCTCTGACAGTAACAGTGGTTAGTTTTGTATTCTGCTCTCTAGGCTACCAGACTGCTAAGAGGGTCTTTGCGTATTTTTTTTCTGTTACAGAGAAGATATCTTGAAATCAATCAAATTAACAGTTGATCATTCTAACTCCAGTCCTTATTTAAAACAAAGAAACAAAAAACCTCTACCAAAAAAACATATGCAAGAGTGGTGAATTATGACAGTCTGTTCTAGCAATCAATTTTGCACTCACATCAGGTAGATACAGAAAGGTGTAAATCTGTATGCTTACTAATATTATAAATACACTGTACGGCTTCCATATTTTTTCCTAGTGCTCATCAGCTCAATCTAATGATGGTTGAACCAGGACACTTAAAACTGTTCAAAGTCAGATTCTGTGAACTACATGAATCCAGTCCCTGCCATTTGCTGTTCTTGAAAAGGGGCCTAGAAGCAGAACAGTCCTTTCACAGACTTCTCTATAGTTGGGTTTTTTAATTCCTGGAATTAAATTCCTGAAAGCTATTGCAAGTCACCTACACATACTGTTACTCTACAAATTACTTTTACATTTTTCATTCATACCTTGGCATAGTGCTTTAGCATCATATCACTGGCCATCTTGCAGAGGTTAGAATATTGACAATAAAATAATTGGATCACATCTTGAAGAGTGAAAGAGACACGAATTATCGAAGAGGAAGTAACAGCTTCTGAAATTACCCGACTCCACCAGGAGGTGGTTCAGGAAAATCAAGGTGGCCCATTTCCAGCCTCATTCAATCACTGCTGTTCCTCCTACAGACACCACTGCAGGACAGGATTTTGCAGAGTGCAGCACAGTACAAAGGTAATACGAGAGCCCTCAATTCAATGCTCTCCATTATTGCTGTTAAATTTTATCACCTTCCGATGCTCATTCCTAATCTGAGTCAAAGCTCTGCATAAATATCTCATATCCATAGGTGGATAACAAGTCACAGTCCATGTCCCGGGGAGTTTAACAACTGATCTGACTACGTATGGGGGAGAGGGAAGAGAGGAAGATGAGCAAAACAGGACCTGTGTTTTTCAGAGAGTAGCTATGTGCTTACCTGAATGGGTTCAAATCACAGGTGCGTTTTAAGGGCCTTTGTGAAGATCAGTGGCCACCCGCTGCTGACGCCCACCTCATCTCTTGGAAGCTCTCAGCAGCATCCTGGTGCAACAGCTCTATGGGAGGGGGAGTCAGTGGGACTTGGTTTGTCACCTTTTTGGAGAGGAGGGGCTGGGGTAGGTGTTTCCTAAGTGTAGAGAGTTCAGTGAAGAGTTGGGAGAAGGTCTCTTGCAGCAGGGCCTGAGTGAGCTTGCACAAAAGTTGGGGCATAGGCTGTGCGCCCTGACAGAGTGAAGCCAGCACCACAGCAGGCACAATTCTTCCTTGTGTAGCCTCCATGACTCCTTTCTTGGGCAGCAGCTGGGCTGGACATAGCCAAGCCATTTGTGCTTTTGTAAAGGACCGTTCTCAATGAGATGCAGAGCCCAAAGCTTTTTGGCAATGGGACAGCTCGTAGAAACTACATGTTATTATTTCCTTTGCACTGACATACAAAACACTGATTTAATGATCTTAAGCAGTGTTACAACTGCTACTGACTGCAGCCTCAAGGAATCTTAATCATTGCAGAAGCTAATCAGATAGGCTTGTCTTTGCCAGCAGATGTACTGGAAAGAGAAAGCCGGCTTTCCCTGCAATGCCAAAATGGCTGTAAGACCTTCTGAAACATAAGGGAACTATCTGTGGTGAAAGTGGCTCTGCCTCGGTAACACCATTGCTGTATTTTGGAGGTGAGGGGGAAATAAAAATTGAAGCTGTGGAAGCTGCATAGCTAAATAAAAAAAAAAAAGAATAAAAATGATGCAAGAGCTAGGCATGAAATAGTGAGGCACTTCAACAGCACTCACTCTGTAGCTGCTGTTGCAACTCTTCGTTTGACCCGCTTCTGCTGTTAGTGGCAAATAAAATCCTCATGAGATTAAGATGAAATCTCAGCTGTCTGCTTATGTGAAATCGTGTTTGTCCTCCTCCTGTGACATTCAGCTGACTTCAATATATATCCCTGTCAGAGCTTCTTTCCATCATAGCCCATACAGGCCTTTTTTACTCCAAATTGAACATCTAGTCCTTACAGCTGGGAAAAAATACTTTATTCAAGTCTGAGAAACTTAAAAGAAAGTTAAAAAAAAAAAAAAAAAAAAAATCAGTGTTCCTGGAACCATATCATGCTTCCTTCATAGTAAAAATTTGAAATGTCTTCTACTCAGATGGGAGTCCTATTTCCTAAAGGTCTTATCTTACAAAAAAATGTTTCAAGTAAAGGTTAATTCAATTGTTGCAGCTCCTTCAGGCTGGTACTTCACTTCAACAGAATGCCTGAGATCAGTTCTGGAACCACCTAACTGAATTAATGCTATTGAATGCATTTTTACTGAAATCTGATCCCAGACATGGGTGGGGGGTGGCAACACTGCTGCATGAGTTTACTCATGAGTTAGGACTGTGGATGTCCCATGCTGGCAGGGCTGAGTGCTGAAACGGGGCGGGGGGGAGGCATGGGGATGGGGGGACTGCACCTGAGAAACCGAGCATGGAAATGAGGTGGGGATGGGAGGACCTCCAGGTCCTCTACGTTAGCATCCTGGACCTCTGCTGCTCTGCAGGAAGCAGCAATGAGGCTAATGGTCGTGCTGTTCTCTGCCACAGGAGGGCAAGAAGTTACGGTCGCAGACCGTCTCCTCATCCTGTTTGACACCAGGCTGTGGTCAGTCACCATCACATTGCTGCGTGAGCTACGGCAACCCAGCCTGGGGTTTTCTTTTTTGGTTGGAGTTTTTTTGGTTTTTGGTTTTGGGTGGGTTTTGTTGTTGTGTGGTTTTGTTGTTGTTGTTGTTTTGTTTTGTTTTGGCTCTTCCATTTCATGCATCCATGGCAAGTGTGACATCATCTCTCCACTATATCAGCTTCAGAGTGGACGGCTGCCCCTGCGCCCAGTGACTCCACGCAAGGCACACGGCTGCTGAACTGCCTCTCCTGACTTGCCGCCCCGGTTGTGGAAGGCATACCCAAGGTGCTGCTCTGTGCCAGCATTTTCCAGCTCGGGTAGCCTGGCAGAAGCAGCAGGAATCAGAGAAGCCCTGAGCCATGTCCGACCCGCCTGGAGGCAGCTTGCAGTACAGCAGAGATGTATTTGCTCTGCCCAGAGTGAGCGTTTTACAACGAAGCACTAGTCTGTGACTACAGATTCCAGCTAATAGCAATAAAGCTAAAATACACATCAATCCCCTATCTTTATTTATTTTTTTATTTTCCCCAATTCCAGGCTCCTTGCTCAGGCAAAACTTCTCTTAAGTCTCAGCCCGCGGTCCCCAGCGCTTCTCCCCCCCCCCGCCCCGGAGCGGCGGGTCATTCATTTCCC
>VXBL01007665.1:1167198-1177902 GCA_013400195.1 Aramus guarauna | reverse complement strand
GGGGGGGGGGGAGGCGGAAAACCCTCTGGCATCTTTCTCTTAATGATTTTTTCACTCGTAGTTAGCACAAGCTCTTGGTTATCCTTTGAAACTATTTCGTGCACAGGTCAGTATTAGCTTTTGAAGATCGCAGGGCTGCTGTATGTTTAGGAAAACAGAAATAACTGGATGGATTTAAGCAAGAGATGGTGCCTGGCAGCACTGTTGGAAGTCATCTCTTCTTAAAACTTTTAAAAACTTGTTAAAACTGCCAAAATCCTACCTGGTGTAATATAGAGTTTGATACCAAAGAGTCGTAAAGAACAAGAATAAAGCCAACAATGTTGCAGCACTCAACACCCTTACTCTAAAAGATGATAAACTCACTGCGAACAGCTTCATGTTAAATTGGAATAAGCACAACATGAAGCTGTCGGGACGTAAAGCCCGGCATGAAACCTGGCCCTAAGAAGCAAAGTCACAAGCAGGTTTGGGGGAATTGTGGTAACTGAGCAAAATGCAGTCAGACAAAGCAAAACTGGCTCCTGTGGGCACAGCAGACTCATCCCCAGGGAAAACAGCACCGTGTTAAATATAGGGGTGTACAGACACTCCGGCAAAAGAGTGCATACAGAATTTGAGCTGAATCTACACTCAGTTCTGACAGACTAAGGATGCACTGATTTTGGATTCCTGCCTCCTGGGTGACTTCCCAAGCTGTTAATCTGTTGTATAACCACTCAGCTCAACCCTTGTCTTTAAAAAGAAAGCCACACTCACCACATTTGGTAGGGGCCTCAACTCTCTGAGATGGCACTTGGAGAGGCCATGCCAACTGGATACAGTCCATTAGGGGAGCTTGCTGGAAGAGCATCTCATTCTTGAGTGATATTCAGTTTTAGACCTCTCCTTAACACTGCTCTTTTCACACTGACATCTTTTCAAGCACGTACAGAAGCAGTTTTTTTGAGCTACCTCGCAAACTTTAGGGTCAAATGTGGACGTACTTAGGAAAGAGCTTTGAGTATAGGGCTGTTATAGTTCTTTGGCAGGCAACAAGAAGCCTCTATAGCCTGTGAGGCTGCAGGCGCTGCTGCAGCAAGGGCTGGGAGGATTGTGAGCAGGGTCTGGATGGGCCCTGGGGCAACTGGCTTTGGGGAGGTCTTCAAAGCAGAAGGGATTTGCCGTGACTTGTGATTTGGATGGGAGAGCTTTGGGAGGCAGGACTGCTAGGAGGACAAATTTGGATTGCATTGTAGGCTGAAATAGTTTGGGAAGGGCTGATGTGGAAGAGTTTAGGATGCCAGGTGTCAAAGCTTTGGGATGGGAGGAGTTAGGAGAGTTGCTGGATGGCAACTCCTGAGGCACTTCAAATTTGGATTTCTGGTTGGGGCGAAGGACCTGTGTGCAAGGACTGCTGCACCCTGATCCCTCTCCCCAGAGCTGCTCCTCCTTGCTCTGTCCTCCACTGTGTCTGCCCTATGGAAAGCAGAGGAAACTTCAGCTCAGTATTGCTGTAGGCTAGAGGTGTGGTTTACAGCTCAGGTTAAGTTAATATGAAATGATGCCAGTGCTGAAGGAGATGGTCACTGGGAGGGGCAGTCTTTGAGCAGTTAAAACCCCTAATGACGCTGCTCCCTCATCCTCACATTGACTTCTTGGAAGCCTGGAATTTAATTTTAAAGGTGAACTGAAGTGCTTTAAAAACAATCTCTACATAAGTTTGTTAAACACACAAATCATTAAATACAAAGATTTTACATGTATAAAAATCACAGATACACATACTTTGAAAGTGCTTCTTTCTTTATTTAACAGCCAGAACATGAATACATGGTCTTGTGTTTCTGCTGGAAGAATGATATAAAAATACATGGTAAAAGCTTGAGCTCTAATAAGGACCAGGTTAGAAATTTTTATTTTACTTCCATAAATGCAAATAAATACCACCATAGATCTGCATTACAATGCAAGCCAAGCTTGCTCATTGAGAAAATTGCTCATGGAAATAAGTCAGTGGCTACAGTGTCAGCCTCTATACAAATGAGAAAGGAAGATGAGGAAGATGTCTCATGGGCTGAGAAGCCTACATACTGCCTAGACACAGCAGAAATAAAAAAATCTGGTGAAGCTGATGAGAATCTTTCCACTGATATCAGTATGCTTTGCCTGAGCTCTTCAGCACACATAACTACAGCAGCTTTTCCATATCTGATATGGGTGGGTGGCATGTTGGCACTGGGAGCTCATGACAAGGGAGGGGAAGGCCAAGATTTGCAGCAAGGGAGTTTAGGAGGGAGGTACAATTGGGAGGCAGGAAGCAGAATGAGCAGAACTGAGCATAGATGTGTAAGACAGTCACAGTATCAGAAGATACAGTATCAATACAGATAATTCTTGGTAGCAGATTCGGAGGCTAATGTATGTATGTCCCACTTAAGCCTCATCAGAAAATAAATGTAGATTTGTGGTCTCCTGCACTTCCCTTTGACCATTTCTACAAGTAGTTATGGTGCCAAGGCAAATCCCTCTGCTATCAGGAGACAGTGGGATGGGAAGTCTGAGCAGCTCTGCTACTCCATTGCAGTGTTAATATGAGCCTGCAGCCCATAACTCCCCCTGTAAATTTACCTCTGAGCAGGGAAGAACACCAGTGCTGATGTGGAGCAGCAAAATCTGCCCTTCTTTGCAAGTAAAGCATCAAGTACCCACTATCTCAGCTGGAAGAAGAGAAATGCTCAGTCCAAAATGCCTAGGAAGCCTGCTTTCTTGAAAAAGATTGAAGGAAAACTGAGCTGACAACTGTAGAAGCCAAAGGAGTGCAAGGCTTTGGGATCTAGCCAAAGGTCTGGTACAAGTGGGAGGTTGCAGCAGACTTTTGTGAATGAAAGGAGGTCTGCAGGAGGAGGTGGAAGATTGCTGGAGCATGTCAGAGCACTGCGAACACTACAGGAACTTACTGGGTAACTACTTTTAGAAGCCTGTGGGATGGGAACGATGGGGAAGGTGGGAGGACACATGCACAGGACCTGCATTTTTGTGGGGGCACAGTTATTACAGGCTGTAACTGTCCCCCACGCATACTTAGTGGGGATGATGGTAGGTTCAAATGTTGGAAAACAGCTCACAAACTGCAATTTATTCTCCTAGTAGAAGCCCTCCCAAAATAAGAAACTCACAGTTTGGGGGCTATTTGTGACTTCCGGCTTTTCACTCTTGGGTGTTAAATTCTGGGGTTGGGAAGGCTGCAGGCTGGTGTTCTTAAGTACTGAGGGTCTCTACCTAGCAAAGAGGTTCAGTATCAATCATGGCAGCAAAGTCATCGCTTTGCTGTTTGCTTCTGTACCTGCTCTGCAAAGACCAACTGGGCTTAAACCATAGGTAGGAGCATTCATTGCTGCAAATTCAGAAGGCGGCTTTTGTGGTATGAAAGAGCTGGAGCCACCATCCCACTTGTTACAAGATATCCTGGATGAAGTTTCACTTTCTATCCCTTCTGAGCCAACTGCAGGCTACCAGTGAATGCGACGTGCTGGCTTCCCTCCCTCCCACACATGTGGTGTCCCTGCTGTGTGACACCCAGAGACTGCTGCCACAGGAGACTAATCCAGCAGGATGTGGATGCGTTTCCCGTGGGATCGGTGAACTGATCCAAATCACCACACAGGCACGCGATTGCTAATGCAAGAAGAGGAGCCAGGCCTGGGGGAAAGGAAGAGCAGGACCAGCACCATTAAACTGGTTCAAGCGCAACATGCAGCTGTATCCTAAAAAAACCCATCACATATTGCAATGATTTTCATTTGTTACCAACACCCTAGACTGGCAACTGAAACTTGCAGGAATCCATGTGGTTTTGTGTTCAACAGATGAATACAATAAACTTCTGTCAACCCAAGATTTTACAGGTAGCTTCTGGTATATCATGAGATTAATGAAGGGTTAAAATGTGACCATTCTTGAATGAAAATAGTGAAATAATGCAGTCGATTGTTAAGACCACTGCTTATCAGTTATTAATGAGGCATAGTATAACTTTTTTCTGCTAGGACAACTGTAGTCTACAAGCAAACATTTTAGATCTGTGATGACACGGACTGTCTAGGGACATAGTTATAGGTTAGAGCGTCTCTTTATGATTACAGGGTCATTCTTAATGCATCCATTTAGTCTGGAGGTTCTGCTAGTCTGTTGTGTACATAGACATTAATCTGAGATAAGAACTGATGTCTCCATTATAAAATGTGAGATGTGAGAAGAGGATAGAGAAGGTATGTTTTCTTCTGTTTGCTTATGTTTGGTTTGTGTGACAAGAGAGTAAGAGAAAGGTTTATAAAAAGCAAGATTTAATGAAATGATGCTCTTCAGGGGCAGAGGCATAGTGGAATATAATCAATGTGATGTTTCTTAATGAGCTCTAGGTCCCCATCTAATTTTAATTGTCTGTCTGGAATACTAAAATACTTTCAGGCACTTATATTCTGTTCATTATTAATAAAGGGCATACAACACTTGAGATGTTTCTTCCATTTCCTGCCTCATTCCGGCTTATCCATTATGATTCTCAGTACTATAAGAAAGTGAACTTTCTCCTATTAATAAGACTCTCAAAAACTTGCAATTTGCTATGAAAGATATAAAGTACATCACTGCAGGAAGCAAAATATACAGAACAGCATGTTTTATACAAACATAGCAAAATACTGTATTTTTCTTTGGGGAACATCATTTAATAGTTGTTTTGTTTGGTTTTTTTTTCCTCTTCAGCATTCACGAGACCTAAAGCAGAATATAATTGTTTGAACTTCAAACTTGTCTTCTGTAATAGACAAAATCATTTTCTGACAACATGGCTTGTTGAACCAGAACTTCAATGTGCAGCTGAGTCTCATTGTAGAAGGCAATCTGTGTGCTTTCAAAGCTACATAAACTTTCTCTGCTGGCATAAATACCTGGCTGCAGGGTTACCCATGACATGCCGAGAAGAAGAAAGGCTCCAGCATGAACTTTGTAGAAGGGACCCTCTTTCCACCAAAAACGGAAACCTGAAATTTTCAAATATTGGTGGAAACACAGTAAAAACCCAATGTTTTGTAGGGGTATGATCCCCACATAGTTTGAAAGCACACTAGAAACTAATCTTGTAGAGCAAACACAATTAAAGGCAGGAAAAACATCAGTCTTGGATAGGACAAGGATATTTTTAATTATAAACAGGGAAATGTGCATTTCTCCTTCAGCACAGTAGAAGAATGTTAGAATATGGGTGTTGTAAATATCCTTAACAAGGCTCTGCAGAAAAGAAGCTTTCTGGGCAAACTTTATAAACATGGAATAGCTAAATCAGTGAATGAAAGCCCATAGATATAATTATAGTTCATTTCTGCACACTGAGTCATCCTGACTATGGGTTCTCATTTCAGAACAATGTCCAGTCCTTTCTGTTTTCCTTCCTGAGAGGTCTGCTCAAACAGGGACTTATTCTTCCATAGATGAGCCAAGGAACTGGACAAGGGTAGGAAATAATTTTATTTATTTAAAAAATATATTTAGTGCTAAAAAGTGTTTCCAAAGAACTGCTAGAGGGTGTAAGCTGTTTCTCAAGGCAGTTTTGGTTCAGGACCTCCTTTGCAGTCTCAAGCCATAAACAGCTAGGCAGATCATTTTAAATCTTTATTGTGAAATTCTTGATGGAGAGTATAGTGAGAGGGCTGACCAGGTACTTATGAAGTGCAACAAGAAGAAAGATAGGGAGGGCAGCCTGGGCAATAAGCTGCTTATACCTCATGTAGCTGTAGAGGAGGGATGAGGAGGAGCCTGATGCAGGGACTCCGTTGCCTAGTCAGTCTCCCAAGAGGGTCAAAGCTGCTCAGAGCTATCGCTGGCCAACCTCCACATGCTGCTCCAGCAGAAGGTGACTCCCTGCCCTGTGCGGTTCAGCCGTCCACTTTTCCATAGCTCACTAGCAGACCACATAGCCAGACTTAAAGCTTACAAGCTCTAGTGCAGTGGTCTCTACCAACCCTCCCACACTGAATGAAATCCCTTCAGCCACATCTCATTTAACCAAGGGCAAATTAGAACCTGAATAGAAACCTTCAGTGCCAGACACACAGCATTTTTACCCATTCTCCAGTTCAGAAATGGTTGAATAGTTTTGTTTCTGAACTGTAGGTAAATAAACCTTTAGCATGAAAATATATATTATTTAAACTAAACAAACAAAAAAAATTCTAAATGGTAATGTGCCAATTCAGCTATAATTATGACATCAATACAGTAGTAGAGGGTTTAATCCTGTCCTCGTCTAAGTCAAAAGAGCAGATTCTGATAGCTTATTTCTTCTCATTCAGAGCAATTCTGTTCCTGATGTCAACATAAAACCACATGGAAAGGGACAGGACTCATCTGGCTATATGGGTAGGCTATTTGATTATTTCACTGTTCAGACACTGTACCTGAAACTTAAAGCCTGACTTTCTCTCTTTGAGATTTATTAGTCCTTAGTGAGCTCACCAGAGTCCTGTTATTTTTTTCTCTTCTAGTACTCTAATTTATCAAAACTTAATACTCTTTTTAATTTGTCTTAGTAAAGACTATAGACTGACATTGGGAAGTTAGGAACAAGTTATTTCTAATGTATTGCTGCTGTATGAACAATTCTTCCATGAATTTGTCAATATTTTAAATGAAAAAAAATTCCCTCCCACTACGCCTCATGGCAGTGACCTCCATTATTCATTTGTGTTGTTACCTGCTTTTTTCTATTTTAAAGTTTCTGCCTGATAGCTCTTGTTATGAGAAAAAGTGTACAGTTACTCCCTAGTCATCTTCTCCAGGTCATTCATGAGGTTACAGAACTCTATGAAGAGTCTCCCTCCTAAGCTGAGGAGTCATAATGTATTTAATTTCTCCATCTAGAGAAATTTTTCTGAATCTTTGATCACAGTTTTCTTCCCTTTCTGGTATCTTTTTCTATGCTACAGTATCATTTTGGAAATGGAAGATACAGACAGTCTGTAGACAGGAGCAGCATGGATTTATACTGAGGCATAACAATGTTGTCTCCCTTATTCTTTATTCCTTTCCTAACGACTCCTAACATAGTTTTATCTCCTAGCTGTTTTGAAATTAGTGATAGCCAAGATTTCCTTCTTGATTGGAGGGAACTCCAGTATGTGAAGTTAAAACTCTTCCCATATACTTTCCTCCTGTACAGTTTTCAATGCTGAACTCCCATCTGCTGGCATGTCACTCAGCAGTCAGTCACTCTGAGATTCTTCTGCAACTCCTTGCACTTCATTTTAGTTTTTATTTCATGATACTTGGCAATGTGAGACTATTTTGTCATTTCTCTTTAGTCTCTTTTCTAGGTCATTCATGGATACGCTGAGCAAGATTGGTCCCAGATGGATTCCTGTGACAGTCTACTGGTAACAACCTCCATTGTGAAATGTTTTTATTTTCTCTTTCCTCTTTATCATCAGTTACAGACCCATGTGAGGACCTCCCTTTCTATCCCCAGGACCACTTAAATTCTTCAAGGTCCATTTGTGAAGACCCTTGTTAAAGCTGCTTTGCGTTATATGATTCAGGCAAGTGCCATACATTTAAAATGTAAGTATTCGAAATGGACCCTTAGTGACAAACTATTGAGACTTTAATTTTGAGTACAAAGTCCATCAGGCTATTAACAGGGTAATTAAAAAAAGGATAAGACTAGGAACCTAATATAGGTTCCATACAAGATGGACAAACTGTAATGGTTTAACCCGGCTGGCAGCTAAAACAACCACAAAGCCATTCACTGACTCTCCCCCACTGCATTGGGATGGGGGAGATAATAAAAAAGAAAAAAAAAAGAAAACTCGTGGGTTGAGATAAACATAGTTTAATAGGGCAGAAAAAGAAGAGAATTATAATAATAATGATAAAAAAAAATATACAAAACTAGTGATGCACAGCACAACTGCCCACCACCTGGAGCTGATGTTCAGCTAGTTCCTGAGCTGCACCACCTCCTGGCCCACTCCCCAGTTATATCCTGAGCATGATGTCATATGGTATGGACTATTTCTTTGGACAGTTTGGGTCAGCTGTCCTGGCTGTGCCCCCTCCCAGCTTCTTGAGCGCCCCTCACCTTCTCGTTGGCAGGGCAGTGTGAAAAGCTGAAAGGTCCCTGACTGCTTGGCAACAACTAAAACCATCAGTGTGTTATCAACATTGTTCTCATACCAAATCCAAACCACACCACTATACCAGTTGCTGGTAAGAAAATTAACTCTGTCCCAGCCAAAACCAGGACACGAACTCAACCCTATCCACGTGGGAGTCTCCATAGTCCTGTAGCCATACCTTACTGCAAGCAGTATTGTCACACATCCAGCCGCCTCGTTCTCTCTTCCCAGGTAAACTTGTGCCTGCTACTTAATCACCATTACATTTTTCATGTGCTATATTTTGCAGACTAATGTCCCATCTGTTACTAGCCACAGTGCTTTTTGTAGTGTATTTATTGCAAAATAGCAATGTTTATTTAATTATGGTATATTACAAACTTTAAAAGAGCTAAGTTTCTGGTACGTCTTTCTTTTTAGAAGACATCAGTGGTCTTACATTGCTCATTTCAGAGGAAATTTCAGTCTTGGTCAGTAAGGAAAATATTTATAAAAAAAGTTCACAGTCACTGCCATTATCATGATGTAATTTTTTTTTTTTCTTAAATAACCAGCAAAGCAGAAAATCTCTGCATATCCAAAGTATCACTTTAAATGGGAAGCAAACCAGGTATTGAGAAGTCTACACATAAAATGAATCCAATGAATCTTTGCATGTTGGAAACATCTGGCTTCAAAAAGATATAATAGGGAACCATCTAACTGATAAGAATTGTTTATTTTTGAAGACTGACATTGTACTAGGATGGCAGGCTGTCACAACATGTAATCATACTACTTTTAATAAAGATTTCTGCAAGAGTAGCCTTTCTCTGGCATATAACACACAAAATTTTTTCTCAGAAAAGGTTGAGAAAAGGAGAGGAAAATTTGCAAGGTTTCTATTACTTAGTTTGTGGGGATGGAACTGAAATTTAGACTGAAAGATTAGCATTTTCAAAACTAACAGCTCACAGAAACATGTTCATTATTTTATGATTACATTCAAAACTATTTTGGTTAGAATTTTCTTCAAGTCCAGGGAAGAAACTGGAAGTGTATCAGAACATAAGATACAGTACACAATAGAGAAGCTGACAGAAATTAGACATTCTAATCCATTGTTCTGACTTCATTAGAACCTAACTCAGACTGGTATCTGGTTTATGACATAGCGTTTATGTTTTGAATCTGCTCCTTTGTTTCCCTGCATTTACTAAATGTGGAGGGGAAATTAGCAACATAAAACATAAACAACTCAAGCAAATAAGGTATATGTACCTTATGAAAATTATTTAAGTCCCAAAGAGTATACTAATGGGCAGAAAATAATAGCTTCAAACCTTTCATAGTACAAAAGATAAAACTTTTATACATTTTTTGTTTTCACTCTACACTGAATGTGCAATTGCAGAAAAAGTAAAGCAGCTGATAAAATCAGTATCCTAATGATTATATAGAAAAGAGCAAAAATAAAGCTGCACAGGCAATGGTAAACCTGCCATTTTCTCAATGAGGATTTTTAATATTGTATGAGTGTCCAGAGTTAATTTTCACAAGAAGCTGGGAGGGGACACAGCCAGGACAGCTGACCCAAACTAGCCAAAGGAGTATTTCATACCATATGACATCATGCTTAGTATATAAGGGGGACTGGCTGGGAAGGAGGGGTCAGTGCTCAGGGACAGGCTGGGCATCAGGTCAGCGGTGAGCAAATTGCATTGTGTATCATCCGCTTTGTATATTCTTTTATAGGTATTGATGATGCTACTTTCCTCTTTCTTTGCTGTCCCAGTAAACTGTCTTTATCCTCACCCATGAGTTTTACCTTTTTCTTCCAATTCTCCTCCCCATCCCACCGAGGGAGGAGATTAGGGGTGAGCCATGTGGTCTTAGCTGCTGGCTGGGGCTAAACCACAACAGTGAGGTAGTGAAAGTGTTGGGAAATATTAGTTGCCAAGCTTAGCATAAGTGTTGGCATAACTAAGTTTAAGTGGCTAAATTTGCCAAAAACGTAGGCTACAAGCAATGAAATTTCACCTAGATATATTGAACTTTTGTTGAACCCTTTCCTCATTAAGTAAAAGAAGGCCCCAGAGCTAGTTTAAGCTGGAAGATAAGGAGGCTACAACCATCAGCAGAGGCAGCAACCTTAGAGACAAGAAGAGAAGCAGCCCACCTAGAGACAAAGAAAGGACCCAATGGAGAATGGGAAGACCCCAGACCCTAATATTACTATTGGTCCGAACTGTCGTGTGAGAGGAGAGGAACTTAGATTGCAACGTTGTAAGTGCCCAGGAATTTCTTTGTTCAGGGTCCCTCGGTGAAGGCACCCAGCTTGAGCTGTTACAACTGCTATACCACCCAAACAAATTATCTCATGGGATTTAGAACTCTGCTGGGGAAAACCTAGGGTGAAGGAACTTTCTTAAAAGCTCACTGGAATTCACTGCATAAGCAATCCAGGAGGTAACTGGAATGCACTGACGATGACTTCCTTCTCCAAGTGACAGAGGAGGCAACAAGGAGAGGTGCCATGCTGGACCTTATTCTCACCAACAAGGAGGGG
>VXBL01007665.1:1141142-1163995 GCA_013400195.1 Aramus guarauna | reverse complement strand
GTGGGGGGGTGGGGGGGGGGGGGGCCACGACGGGGGACGGTGTGAAGGGGCGCGGTGCGTGTCGGTAAGGGGGTTCCCTGGGGTGGAGGGACAGGGCGGGGGGAGAAGACGCCTCTTCACTCTGACTTGGCCCTGGGGACTAAGAGGGGTGGGGGCAAAGGAGAGGGATCTCGTAACCCGTGGAAACGAAACGTGCTGTCAGCACTTCGTGTCATGCCTAACGAGGTCTCTCCGCCTGGTGAATCCCTCCGTCTCCTTCCTCAGTAGCGTCTTTTGCTGGAAGTGTGCGGGGCGGAGGAGTGCGTGATTTGTCTCCCCCCATCCAGTAGTTCTTCTCGGTGTTTTAATTCATGAAGCGAAGCGTGTCTTGGTGGGCGATTTTCGGTCCCGTTATTTTGACGTGATTAGGGGAAGCATATATAAAATCAGGGCCTGAAAATGTTGACCTTCAGCGCATGCTGCAGTGCCCATCTCTGTAGTGCTGGCTAGTGGGAGTGCTGTGTGGGGTGGGTGTTCTGGGGTTGTGTTTGGCTCTAAGAGTTGGTTACCTGCTGCTTGTTATACGATGGATTTTGCTGGTTTTGTGTTGTAACTTTACTTTTGAAATAACTGGTGTGGTTTTCTGGTGACTGAGCTGGCTTTCTCCCTGGTTTTTTTTAGTCCAAATGCAAACAACTGCCAGAAAAAACATTAAGGTCATTGGTATTTGTGTGTGGTTACTCTAATGTTTCCCACATCATATTAGAAACTTCCCTGCCCTAACCTCCAAAAGAAAAACTTGTGAATGGCATGTACCATTTTTCTCAGTTTCTCCTGGATTGAAAGTTTTTGTGCTTCATTTGGTTTAAGTATTGATCTACTCTGGTTCATTTTTCCATGAGTCAAGATTCTAAGTCATGAATCTTTTTTTTCTTTGCATAACCTGAGGATTTGAATTTAAAATATTATATGCTTAGGCATAGCATGAACTATATGCTCAGGCATTGTACTGGATGCCAAATAGAGTACGTAGGCCCTCATTCTGTACTGATTAATTTATTGCTCTGTAGGTACTGCTGTTGAGTGTTCAAGTTCACCTTCCAAATATGAGCAGTTTGCTGATTGCCAGAGACCGAGAAGAAGGGGTTTCTTGCTTTGACTAGGGCCAGATTAATGTTGCATCTTTTATCCTTTTCAAACATGTTAGAACCAAGATGACTATCTGCTCACTTTGAAACAAATCTATAATATTTTAGAATTAAGAAGTCAGATTTGTAGCTGCTCAGAAGTGAGAGAACGATTATTCCAACAATATGCGTGTACTGCTTATGTATGTCACTGCATGACCTGCATTTTTTTATTGACTTGGTTTGTTATTTAGTTTGTAATACTGTTAGCTGTACTAAATGGGTAGATATGCAGGGAATTTGTTAGTATACATAATTTGGGAGTTGACTTCAATTCTCTTTTTATTCAGGACAGTGTTATTTTTCTCATGAATCTTTATTGTATTATTATGATATTATTATTATATTGTATTATTATTATTTCTCAAGTGTGAACTTTAACAGTGAAAAAAACAAACAAACAATAAACCACCAACAAAAACCCTCACCAGACACCAAAGTTAAGACCTGCTGATAGCTAGAGGCATAAAGTCTGTCAGCAATGTGAGTACTACTTGCTAATTTTTTGCACCCAATCCAAGATGTCTATATCCATTTCCATTCTGTCAGAATATATAGCAATTTTATAGTGGTCTGTCTTCAATATACAAATTTCTTTGATTTTACTTGCAGATAAATGTTCAAAGAGTGAGGTACGTACAATGTGTGACATCTGCTTAAATAAGATAAAGGTTATGGTTTGGGACTTCTTGTTGTGTAGAAGAGAGAGGAATAGAGCTTAGTTCTCTGGGTTATAATTGCATTGCTTAAATCACGGGACTATCTTTTCTTTTTCTGTAGTGTGATCCTTCCTCCCCACCTACTAGCTTCTGCAACAAACGGTGTAAGCAATGTCAGTGACAAGTTATGCAGCTTTCTCCTACATTCTTTGCTGTACTTACCCAAGAGAGCAGTCAGTTTCCTAGCGTGAACAGGAGTAGCTTCTTGACCCCCAAACAATCACATGCATGGACAAAGCTTTGTTAATGCTGTTTGGCGTGAGTGGAGTAGTGTGTAAATAGAGCAGAGGAATGAAGGATTAATGTATTTCTCTCTGAACACACATCTGATCGATGTTTGAAGAGTGATGCATAAAAAGTGAGTGGGTAGAGAGTGAGCCAAAGGAATGAAAAACTGTGGAGGAGATGTAGGATGGTGCTGGAAGGTTGTCAAAACCTGAGATTTGCTGTCTGCTGCAAAGTGGGCATGTTGTAACCTGAATAAAAGCAGAGTTGGGTTTTGACCTAAATTTCTATGCATGCAAATAAGTTTGGACTCAAAGTTTATGCTGTTCTTGGTTTAAGGGCTTTGTGCAGATATGAGTTTGAGCGTCTGGTGTGAAGGTGCGTCATCATTAAACTGAGAGCGTGTTGTCTTCTTTATACTTCATAGAAGTGGCATAGGGAGAATGCTTTTTTGTCTGTGATGCGTGAGGTTTCTGCAAGGCTGGCTTGGAATAAGTGTATATGATTTTTTTGATTTTCAGACTGGCCTGCATTTCAAGGCTGTAGTAAGCTTCTATAGCTTCATTATGGAAGCTATATTTTAAATAATAAAGTGCTGTGTTTATAAATTTATGGTGAGGGTGCTTGGTGAACCGTAACATACTTTGAAGTGTGTCAGGAGTGTGTTGGACCAGAAAGCTCAGGAAATGTAGGCTGGCAGAAAAAGTCTTAAGGGATAAAGCTGTAGAACACAGTACTACAGTACATCAAACTGTTGGATATGTGGCAGCAGCCAATTTTAAGGTAATCATTAACAATAAAATGCTAATATGAATAGGGATTAATTGTCTTTCTCCTCTCTTTCCCCACTTAAAAAGTTTTGAGGTTAAGCTGCATCTGGTTTCCTTGTATTTTTCTTTGTTTCTGAAGTTGGAGAATCAGAAAAGCAGTTTTTTACCCTAGCTTTTCTCTGTACTGCTATCTGTGTGAAATAACTGTGTAAAGCAGATTTTATTAACTTGCTTTAAAATGAGACTTGTATTATGATAGTAACGATAAGAATATTATGAACTCCTTCTGAGGAAAGATAAATGACTTCGTCAGCTTCAGATCCTAGAGAAGTGATAAAAGCCCACAAGTGGTTTGCCTTTTTGGAGTTAGTTGTGTTTAGGCAGTACAGTGCCAATTAGAATGGCTCTTGGTATGACTTCTAGTTGTAATTCTAGGTGCTTCCATAGTAAAGATAATTAAAAGTTTCAGGTGAATAAGAGTTTAAAATACACTTATGTAGCATAATAAACACTGATGCCGATGGACTGTGGAGTTACTGATTAGAAATAATTGTCACCTTCTTTTTCCCGTTTCAGTCTCCTAAAGGGGGGGAAAACACAACCAAAAAACCCAACCCCACCCATTCCTGAATGCCCTGATACCTTGAACCTTTTTTTTTTTTTCCTCTTCCCAGAAAAATAAGTTTCTGAGAAGTTTTATTTGTATTTTTAGGTGTGCCAGCTTCATAAAATTCCTAAGGTGCTTTTAAAATTCCATCATCTTTAAGCCAAAACTACTTCTGTGCAATGAAAACCTTTTTTTTATCTTCCTCCCTTTCAGTTTTTTGGTAACAATAACAGTATTTAAGCAGTAAGTTATTTTTATTCATTCTTCACTGTTATTGTCAGTACAAGAGCTACAGGTTTTCATCCAAAATTTAAATAAGCATTGACTTTCACACCATCATGCTTCAAGAAATGTTAAAAGTTTAACTAAGTTTAAGTGGCAACTTCACAAATGAGCAGAAAAGAACAGTTGTTAAGTATAAAGGCACCATTTCCGGCTCAGAAAGTGTCTGAACTGTCAGTTTGCTGGAGACTGGAAGAATGTTTTGGGAAATACTGCTATTTACTTGTCTGCTCTTGCACTGTTCCCAAGATGTTCACTTTTGAGTGCTGTAGAAGCGCTCTCATCTAGAGGATCCTTTGTTCTGATCCAGCATGGCTATTCTTTTGTTCTTACACGCTATATGTATTACTATCTTCCCTATTATAACTCATTCTACTTTTACAACAGACTGTTGCAGCTACTTCATGTGTGAGCTTTTGTTTCTGGTAATTGCAAAACATTACTCTCTGCTGCCTTCCATTTGCAGCTTCTGGGTAGGACATTAATTTTTCCCAATTTGAATTGTTTTGAAAGTTTGTGATCACTGTTACTGTTTAAGTTATAGTTTGATAAATACTTTGCAGTAACTTAGAGCGCTTAATTATTTGATAGATCCTTAGACCATTATGATCATGGCTAATCTGTTTGAAAATATCTTGGGGATAGATGTAATGATTCTGTGACATATTACAAGCTCAGTTCTGGGGTACAAGGACAGAAGATTTTTTTGTGAAAACAAAGTTGGCATCTTCTCGCTCTGTAGGTCAAAGGCTGTGTCAGAGCTATGCAATACATGTATGGAGCTGTTTTAGAGAAGTCAACTCTTAAAAACAGTGGAACTATTGATAAGGGGAAGTCATGTGTAGCAACTTCTAGTGAATATGTGGATACTAAGCTCCCCCCCCCCCCCCCGCCCCAAGCACTCCCAAAATCTTTCTATTAAGCATCTGTGGAGTTGGTTTCTTTGGGACGTGCCACTATAGGTGATTTCTTGGTGTAGTGCTTTACCTAACTTCCTAGGAAGTCATTGTTGCAGGAGGAAGCTTTGATTTGGATAATGTTTTTAAATCCTACTGCTGTTAACTGAGACTGTACAGTTAAAATAACTACAGTTTTTTGGCTTTTGGTCTTTAAGCTTCTTTGTTTTTTTCTTTCTGTGGCCTTTGCAGGTCCTTTTCTATTAGGTAGAAAATAACTGGTAATTAACTATCATGTGTAGACTTCTCTGTCTTTGGGGAGCAGCTTGAGGTACTCTGTCTGTTACTTTTTTGAGTTGACCTCATCACTTCATGAATAGCTGAAGGATTTATTAGGACAGCTTTTTGGAATAAGGATTGACAATAGTAAATCCTTATTTTTTGTGAATCTCTGTGTTGCATTGTTTCAGCCCTTCTGTGGTTTTTAGACATGCTTTCTAGAATTTAATTTTAAATGTTTACATAGAGGTAAGGTGGGGTGTTTATACAGAGGTAGAGGAGGTAAGGAAAGGAGGCTGACCTTGCAAAATCTAATTTTGGATTTTTGCTCTAGTATCAGTCACATCCGAGATGTTTGGTTGTCAGTTACTGAGCGATGAATGTCAGCATTCACCTTTCTATCTTAACTGTTATCTCACCATTAGTGTCGATAGCCTCTAAACAGGAAAAAAAACGTATTTTCCATCAATGGCCTTCCAGAACTGGTAAGTAGATACTGCTTATGGCAACTATATCTTTCAGGTACCGTTATAGACTACTCAGGCTAGTTGGATGTCATGGCAAGTTTCATGTACCAGTTTCATATTTGAGTAAGATGCCCTGTTAGTCAATCATCATCTTTGTTCCCCAGAGACGCAAAAGACTATTGATGTAGTGAATACATTTAAATACTGGGGAGTGTGTCATAAGTGGTGTACAAGGCTTTGATGTTAGCTTTTACATAGTGGCATCTTTTGTGTTTCTGAGATAAGAAATGGATATATGTATCTTGGTTACATTTTAAAATTTTGCTTACATTTTTTTCATGCTCCCTTTCTTGGGGGCCTGGGGCAGGGCGGTGGGGGGAATGTACCAAACACTGATGAACAAAGCCAGCAAGGCGTCTAATATAAAATACTGCATCCTAAAATAATTTGACCTGGCTATTGCTTTTGTAATGATACATCTGCTCTGGTGGAGGACTAATTAAGTGGTGTTCTGTGTAGTTAAAAGTAATTATTTGTGTGGATGCAGCTATATAATCAAAACTCTTTAAACTGAGGACTTTGAGTTTGTCTGTCCTTTAATCTGGGGTAAATTTCCATGTGTAGGTATGCACCTGACAATAACAGAGAAGATACATTAGGAAGCATCACTTCAGTGTACTGAATTTGAGATGCAGAGGGAGAAATTTCATAAAAGAATATTTAGCTTCATGAGAAGATGACATAAAGATAATAAAATGACTCTATACTATATGAGAACAGTCCCAGAACGATTATGATCTCAGGTTTCCATCCCATCATTCAAATGGTCTCCTTTTCCCCGTAGGGAAAAGTTGGTTTTGTGGTGGTCTTCAGCTTCCATATTCCAGTTGTTTTGGTACAGAGAAGCTTGACTGCGAATGTAGCAACTTCATTTTGACAAAATTGCTAACTCACTTAAGCTGGTGATGTGTTTGAGTTGTATGTCTAATTGGGTCTTGAGCCATGATCAGTACAAGGTGATGATGGCTTTCACAAGTTAGTTGATAGCAGTAAAATCTGTTTGTTTTCCCAAGCTTGTTTTAGGCTTTAGTATGTTACCTGAAACCAAACTCCTGGATATGTTCAGGATGTATAGTTCGAAAAGTAAACGACATTTACCTGATTTTGAAGAGATGTATTGAATAAACAGTCTTTTTTAGTGAAATTGCTTTCATAAGCCAATAAATACTTTGTTTATTGGAAGTATCTTTGCATGGAATTGTTCCCTCTTAGTGGAAACTCTTCCTTGAGCCCTTCACCAGTAGGCTTGAGGAGAAGACCACCTGGGCCTCTTTGCTCTTGACCCTCACCCCCAGGACCGTGTAGTCATGCTTGCTATGGTCCAGGTCACCCCAGGCTATTTCAGTGGTGCCTGATTGCAGAAGAGTAGCATGGGTTGATAGTCCAAGCACTGAGCAAGTTTCAGCCATCTTTCCAAAAGATTGGAGTCCCTGGCAAGCACCAAGCTGTCCTAGATAGCAGCTCAGGTTGGCAGATTGGGATCTCCATCCCTCACAGGGAGAGTATCTCCTACTACCACCATTTGCAGCTTACTCACGATGTAGTAATAAAATGAATGTTTTGTGTACCCTGTTTCTATATTAAATATTTACTTGTGTGAGTAGTACAAAAGTTTGAGTAAGAAGTTGATGCACCTTCTTGTAGATGACAAAAATTTTGTTCCTTAATGTGGTAGCTTATGCACCTAACCTTAGATGTCCAGACTTCTCAATTGCTTCTGAAGAATACATATGAAGTAGTTGGTGTTTCTGTTACGATCTTCTGAAATTAATTTCTGTGAGAAGTTGACTTTTGTGTGTGAAAGAAACACCTGATAATCACCATACATGTTAGCAATGAACAAACCTGTAGTAGCGGTCTCATAAAAAATGTCATGCCTCTCTTTTCTCCCTCTATTTTTATCTTGTGTTTTTATCAGTGAAAGAAGTCTCAGTATCTTGTTTATAATGTGGAGGTGTGGTGATGTGCAGTTATGGGGCCAAGCAAGAAACTTTGAACAGAATTCCTCAAATGGCAGTGGCCTTAAAGTCTTCCTTTGTGATTTCAAGTGTGTTTAATTTTATAGTATAACATCCATTGACTGTGCTATAAAATTTAATTTGTGCTTGAAGTTCTGACTTATGTTCTCCAATTACTTGCATCCATCAGCTGAATGGGGTTGGATCATAGGCCTACATAGTTGTGTTTTGTCTTTGACAGCGATTATTGGAAGATGTCTAAGAAAAAGTGTAAGAATACAGTAATTTGTAATACTTCTATGGCATACTTCCACAGCTGCTGTTAAATTTCACTGCTCAAGGATTTCCAGAGCCAGAAGTGATTATCTCAATGGAATTTTTTTTTCTTTTCTTCTATTAGTTCTCCAGTCCTTAATGATTTTGTAGGATTCACTGTCTGCAACATCCTATTACAGGGTGTATCCAGTTTTAGCTGCACGTGCGTGAACAAGGTGCAAAATATTCTTTTTATCTACAAGTGTGGTAGCAGACTGTAGTAATCACCAACAATCACAAGGCAGTTCACCATGTGGTATTTTATCTTCACCAGAAATCTCTGAACATCTTCAGATGATGGTAGTTTGGGCTCAGTCTTTACAGGGAACAAGGTTTGGACTGGCTGATTGGAAATTGGTGAAATGAAAAGTATACAGAAATGAGGTATTGAAAAATAATTGTCTATTTCAAAAGAGTAGGCATAGTGAAATTGGAGATCTGCAAGTAAAATCAGTTGCCCAAATAAGCTCGAGAACTTGAATACTGAGATGGCTTGTAATTCTTGTAAGTTAAAGAGAAAAAATAGTTTTTTAACCTTTGCCTGCAATAACTGGATGAATAACCCTTCATAAAAGGAAAATAGAAATAAGAACTGGAATGAGATGGAGAAAAAGACTCAGTTAAAGCCATATCTGAGGTCAGAGTGGTTATGGATAAAGTTTGATCTAACTCGTCTGAATTTTAGTAATGTTTTCTGTTGAGCTATAGGAGCAGGTAGTGCAGATGAGAATTAGAGATTCATGAAGACAAATACATTGTAATATGTGTATAACCTTGGCTATGAGGGGACTGCTGGAGAGGTGATGCCAGACTGGATGATACTACTGTTTTTTCCAGGATTGTTCTTGACAGTTGGTGACTGAAAGTTGGTGACCTTAGCATAAAAAAGGCAATGTGTCCTGAAAAAAGTTGCTGATGGTACAAAATTTAAAGTCACTTGTTATTCTTGAGAGGCCATTACTGAAGAACTACACAACCTTGAGGATTTGAATTACTGAACAAAGTAGTATGAAATGCAAGGTGTCATAAGTATGAATTACTACAAAGAACCTTTGCAATAGGCTGAGAGCTCATGAGTTGGAAATGCAGAGGAATAGGAAGAGGTGAGTGGGTTTAGTTGGTCACAGCTGAGTTTGAGCCACGAGGCCACATTAAGCAAATAGTCTGATACATTCTCAGAACCTAACTTTATTCGGTAGAAGTGGGCAACAATGATGTTAGGTACTGAGAAGAGTTAATTTTAAGTGCAGTATGTTTTTGAAGGTCAAAAGTAATGAATCCAATGTGGAAGAAGTACAGAGAGGTTACTCAAATCATGGGGTGAATGGTGGCTCTGCTTATGGCAAAAAGTAAAGGATTTGTTCTGCATGGCTAAGGAGGCTGAGACAGGATGGTTGTGATTGGTGTTCAGAAGGGTGAAAAACTATTCAAAACAAAAAACAAACTAATTCAAGTGATTATGGAAATTGAATCTTCTGTAATCATTAGATCTAAATGTTCCAGAATTTGTTTTTGATTTTCCACAATAGATTTTTTGTGACACGCTTTGAAGGAAATATTTTAGTGGTAGAGATCTAGCTCCTTATCAAACAAGGTGATTAGATTTGTCCTTTTGCAGGACGTGTTGCTGTTGTATTCTCTGGTTTCTAGCAATAGTTGGTGTGCTCTGTTACATGAAAACTCTTTTATCAGTTCCCTTTATTTTAATAGTAGTAGGAAAAAGCTATATGCTTAGTGAAAGCTTGCAAAGAGTAGAGTCAGCAAAACTGTAGTGATGGAAGACATTTTCGCTATTCAGTCATAGAGAATATTTATAAAGCTGTTTGTTTGGTTTGGCTCTGTTGGAAGTATTTACAAAAGCAAACAAAAACAAATTTGGCAAGAATCCTTTCCAGATGTGATCTTGGAAAACTGAATGGGAATTTACCACTCATGTGCTTTGAAATTCAAACAGTTCCTTATGTATCTGGAGGCCTGATCTCTCCATTTTTGAAATAGAGTGGGTCATTAAAGAGAGAGCAACTGGTAGTTTTCCAAAACCACAGGTTGTCAGTAGTTTAAGGCTCTCACTTCAAATACCTGGTCTCCTAAGACCAGGTTTTGAAAAAAGAACAACAAAACAAAACCAACAACGACAAACAAAACAACCCAACTGCTACATCCTGTTGCTCAGAACAAAATTCAGGAATGGACACTTTTAAATTTTAAAACTAAGAAAGGAATTTACAAAAGTCCTGATTTTGGGAAGGAAAAGTGTTGTTTTGTTGTTTTTTTTATAATTAGTAATTTCACAAGGAACTTGGAGAAGGAACTATTATTAATAATAAATTTAATTGTATTAATTCCAGCTATTATTGAACAATTAACATTTCAAAATGGCTACAGAATTTTGATTGTAAAAAATCGAACAGGAGCAAGTCTTCCCTGCTTCTCAGGACTTTGAGGAACAGTTATCTTCCCTGCTCTTCTGGAATTATTAACACAAAATGACTGGGAAAATGTTCTTTTGCAGTTGTTTTATAAAACTGTCAGCCTAATACCAGAATCCCAAGAGCTTGATACTGTAAAAATGAAGCTGTGAGAGTTCTGCAAGTGTCTGAAGATTGTGATGTCATGAAGTAATGGGCTTTAATAAATGATTGTAATACATTTTTGAGGAGTTTAGGGGAAAAGGGACAATAGGGAGTGAGTACATTTGACCAACAGACCTCAGAGAGCTGCTGGCAGGTAGCCCTTGTATTTTTTTCGCCATATGAACAACTGCAACTTTGAGTAGTGCTGGCTTTTTAGTATCTGGAGGTGAAACACAGAATTTTTGAAGCAGCTGTGACTGGGATTGGTTTGTGACTTACACAGATGCCTTTGTAATGATGTAATGCTTAGATTCCTGTGGCTAGTGAATGGAACTAGAAGGCTTGTGTGGATGAATTAGGCATGCACAGTTCTCTAGAGCACATCATCTCAAGGTTATTTTTATTCATGAAGAATTCTCAGAGAAGACTGTTTTGAATATTGAGAAAAGAGCATTCTGTGGGGCATGAGGAGAACCACTACAGCTCAATTTGGTTCCTAGTTTTGTGATCTCCTATAAATGATGTCCCTGGAAGCATTGGTAGGGGCTACTGTGTAGCTAAAAGGATAACCACGCTTGCTGGAAAACATGAAGTGCCCTGGTCTGGTTTCCAAGTGGGAGATATATTAGCATATTGTGTATGTAGTATTTAATAGTGTGTAATAGTATGTAATTCTCATTACATTGAAGTTAAAGGAAGAAAGAGCTTCTTTTGATGGAAGGAACTTGGATTTCTTGCTCTGTTCCTTTTAATGGCAAAAGGGTGATGAAACCCCATGTCCTTCTGTTTGTTTTGTGATACTGTCTTTGGATAGAAAGATGGATCAATAAGATGTAAATCAGGGGGAAATTCTTAGGGCTGGTGAAGTCAAGCTCCCCCCTTAAGTGTGTGTTGTGGTTGTTTTTTTGTTTTTTTTTTTTTTTTTTTTTTGGGGGGTGGTGGTGTGGTGGTTTTTTTTTCCTTTGGACTGATATTGACAGTGATCTATCTATTCCCGGGACAATTATCTGAAAACTGTGATGTCTTGTAGCTTACTTTAAAGTATTAGAAGTAGGAGTGTACTCAGAATTTTCACCACATGATGATAGAATCCAGACTACTGCACAAACACACTGCCTGAAGAACTGAGTGGGTTTATCTCTGGGCTCAGTCAGTCACAGCTACCTGGTCCTCAAAACACCTAATTCAGCTGTGAAATTCAGATACCTCCAGACAAACTAAAATATCTTCTAGACTATCTTCCTCTAGGGTCTGCATGGGTTAGTTATGTCACCTTTGAGATGTGAGAGCAGAAGTACACAGAAGTATAGGTGGGAGATGCTGTATAAGCTAAATTTAATTGTTGAAGAGAAAATGTTGGCTCAATGCTTATCAGTGGTAACTTAGAGATTTTCATTCCCCTGTTTTTATGCTTCTGAAAAGTTCAGCTAAGTATAAACTGTGGGGTCTTATACTTATTTAGGCATTACTGATTTTTTTCTTGAGCCTTTTTCTGTATCAACAATGTATTTTCACTTAGCAGGAACCTCATCCTTTTAAAAACAATAAGTATTTTGAAGTGTTTGTTTTATTTCTGACGGGAAAGATTCTTAAGTAATCTTATTTTTCTTCATTTCATGACTATTCCCTCTACCTATGACTTTTCCAGTTTAATTGTAATGTATATATATATTTGTTAGCTATAAAGGCTCCTTGCTGTTAGATTAAGAAAGTACACAATGGAATTTACCATCTGTACACTGAAAGTGAGATGTGTAAGAGCAGCAATAGCTAGCTGAATACTTGACAGTGGAGAAAAATATGGCGGAGTGCTCTGCCCAGGTCTTACATTTACATGTTTAGGTGAGTGCTCGTAGTTTTCATGTGACTGTTCAAATCAAGATAGCTGGGAACAGGATGTTTTTTAGGAGTGCGTGACCTTACCCAGCTGAGAGAAGAAGAAAAAGAAAAATAAATCCTGCTCCAGAAAACCTTGGCGTCAGGGATAAGAAGGAAGCATGGCAGTTCATGCAGGTTATCCTTAGTAGGAAAAAATTGAAGAGGATTGCTTGGCACATCAAATGAAAGGAAGTGGTAGTCTGTGCGCTGAAGAGTGGGAACAAAATCCTTAAGTATGAGATAGGTGAAAAATTCAAGAGAATAGAACCCTGGGTTCTGGGAAGGAACCAGTTTCAAGAAAAAAAGGTAAACAAAAGGTTTACTTTTATTGGTAGTGGTATTTGATCTATTTTGATTTTAATAGAAACCAAACCTTTGTAAGGATCTTTCATTCTTGGTGCCTGGGTGCAATTTATTGGCAAAGAAAAAGAAATAGAAGTAGCGGCACTTTCTGATGCCAGATAGCATAAAACCTTGTCACAAGGACAGTGTTAAATTTGTCCATATACAGGGAAGCGTAAATGTTGCAGTGTGTACATATAAGGGATGTGGGAAGAACGCATTAATTATGGAGGTAGAAAAAAAATAGCTGGATAAATAGGAACGTGTAGAATTTGAAGTGTTTGTTGCCTTTTAAAAATATCACATTTCATGTTAATGTTACACATACTGAGTAACTTTTCTCTTATTTTTAACAGACTCTGAAGGCAGACCCAGAAGAACTGTTTACAAAACTGGAGAAAATTGGTAAGGGCTCTTTTGGTGAAGTTTTTAAAGGAATTGACAATCGGACTCAGAAGGTGGTTGCTATAAAAATTATTGACCTAGAAGAAGCAGAAGATGAAATAGAAGACATCCAACAAGAAATCACAGTGCTGAGTCAGTGTGACAGTCCATATGTAACTAAATATTATGGATCCTATTTAAAGGTAAGATGATCACAGATAGTGATATGATTTTATAAGAAATTCTTTTCCAAGTTATCCAATTGTGCTTGTTTTCATTGGCAAGGTTTCGATGAGACCTCAGTTGAAGAAAAAATACGTTTTTGTCCTTTCAGTTCCAAAGAAAGAACTAGTTACTTTATTTTGTGAAGTATGTGACAGAACTTAAAAGAAAAAAAAATGCACGTGTGTCTTGCTATTTCTGTACAAAGAGAAATTAATTTAAATAACATCAATTTGTTAAGCTCTAAGTAATATGTTTAGATTCTCTTAATACTAGGAGAATGTAACTGTAACTCTTGTTTAAATTCAGAAAATGTAACCTAAGTCTGCATTTGAATTGTCAAAAAATTAAGACCAATGTAGTATCAGCCATTTTGCGAAGCTTGAAAGCTTTTGTCAAGGTTTGATTAGTGGCAAAGATTAGGTTGCTTTTCAAAGGAGACTGAACCTAGCCTTGATCTGAGTGATTTAAAAATTAAAATCTAAGTGTTAGTTTATTTGCACATTGGCAAACAGCACATTAGCCATAAGTGAAGCTAATGGAAGAGGTTCCAGTTAACTGCGTTCTGAATCTGTTTCCCTTCCCTCCGTCTGCCATATTAATTTCAGGGTTCAGTTTTAAGTGTGCTGGAGAGATGTGGTGGTGTGTGTGTTGGGTTTTTTTTTTGTTTTTTTGTTGTTTTTTTTTTTTAATTGGATGGATATAGTGATTTATTACCTCTCTAAGATACTGAAAATATCTGGAAACTTTTGGTACTACCTTTTCTTTGACCAGACTTTGGCCCCATCTGGATAGCTCTTTCTTTTGTGACAGTGAGATGGCAATCTAGATATGAGGCTGTTCTCTTGACAGGGTTTGAAGTTACAAGTAGACAGAAAATACTTCAAAATTATTTTTCAGTCTGCTTCTGCTTTTGTGGAAGCATTCTATTTATCAGCAAAGACATGAAGGTTCTGAAAGGGGGACCCTGACTTATGTCTGGATTTCTGAGATTGCCAGTTAGTTTCCAAGGGAAAAAAGATTGTTTTCTGAGTCCAGGAGATGCATTACTGAAGGGACAGTTTTTCCTTTCTTCCATGTGCTCTGAACCAGTTTGCTTGGACATCTTACCACTGATGGCTTTGTGAATGGTTTCAGACCTGATAACCCATACCAGTACTGAACTTAAAAGTTATGTATCGTTTAGATCTTGGAAGCATCAGAAGGCACATAATTGATCACAGTAAATTGGATAAATTTTTTCATCATGGCTTTTATTACTACTTTTTAAATTTCTCAGTCTAGGTTTGGTAGTTAAGTGAAGTATGGCAAAAAGGGAAAAGTGTTTTTTCTCTCCTGGACTGTCTTCCTGCTTCAAATCTGTTCATTTTAGAGGAGAAACAGTAAGATCTTACAGGATAACTGAAACAATACAAGAAAAATAGAAGTTTCATGGGAATGCCACTTAATAGTTTTTAAAATGTATAACAGCAACGTGGCTGAAAAAGAGAAACTAGTGTCCAAATTTAGGTGGAATGAACCATTTTGTGAAGGTAGTATGGCAGCTGTTGCTTTTCCTAATTGAAGGAGAGAGGAGACTGTAGGGCTTTGTACCCTGAATGGCTTTGGCTGGATGTGTCATTAGTGATACTTGTGCTTACTGTTGTGAGGAGGACCTCCTGAAAATACTTTTACCTTCTGCATCACTTCTGTCAAGTGCAGTAGCCTGGGTATTTAACAACTTGTGGCAATTTTCTAAGATACTGCACTACTAACAAAGGCTATGTATGACTCAGTTACTTTTGGAGGAAAGTACAGCTCTTTGTACAGCTAGTGGAATGTACAGCTAGTCATGTTTATTCATTACTTCAGTTCTTTGTATGTTGTTTTGCAAGACACTTGGTACTACAGAACTTTTGGTCTTAAAGACAAAAACCTCATTTCTTTATGCTGCTAAAAATTAATTTGTGGTGGTTACTAGGTGATGCTGCAGTGACAGAATCTTTGCAGAGGAAACATTTTGCAGTTCTATTAGCTTTCTAAAGTAAGGGTCAAGTCTTGTTATTGGATAGTAATAATGTATCATCATATATATATATATACACGCACACTTAAAAAGGACTATATTAATGTTTAAATGAATTGGTTAATGTTCTTGGCTAAGAACCTAGGGTTTTTTTTTGCTGCAGATCTTTGTTGTATTTGCAAGCCAGGACTGCCATATGTAGTTCTAAGGGTCTGACCATCTTTTAACTCTTATTTCTGACAATGTGATAATCCATCATCAAGAATGTTCAACACATTAATTTGCCGCCTCTTGAGTGATTAGGAGACATTATTTCTTCCATGATTGGACAGTTTAGCTCTAATTACGGGAAAGAAATGAATGTTTCCTCATACAATGAACTTCTTTGAAGTAAGCAAGTGGGAAAATGATAGGATCTTAGGTTATATTGCCAGCCACTGCAGCGATTGTTATTCTCTTAAAGCCTGTGCAGCGTGATGTATGCTGACCGTGTGTCTGTTGGATCTTGGGTAGAAAGAGGTACTGTTTATGGAGGACTCTTAAATTGATTTTCTATAAATTATTTTTGGCAGACAAATAGCAATTCCAATAACAATTTCAATCTTTTTTTTTTTTTTCCCCTTCTAGCTCTAGATCAGTCTTTGTTTCCCTACATTTCTTGCATATCTTTTTGTGAGCTGACGAGGTGTCTTATTATGTAATAACTTTTTTCCTAAGTACTCCCATGTCAGTTGTTAAGTAGGAGTAAGTATCTTTTATGAGAACTATTTGGTATTTATTTTGTTATAACAACTTTAAAAATACTGGAAAAGAAAAATTTCTATCCCATTTAAAACATTGCAGACCTGATGGTTAATATTTCATGTCTCTTTCTAGAACAGGTTTATATAATTGCAGAATACGTGCTCTGACATCCTTGAAAATATTTGACGTGTTTTAAGATGCATTCTGTATTTTCAGCAAAGATGGTTGATGGGCATTGCCATGAAGACTTTTATATTTTTTTGAAGATTTTCTAGGTAGCCAGAATGTTGTGGGTTTTTTTTGTCTTTTTTGTCTTTAAACCATCTGAATCATCTGTCTTTGATAAATCCTTGTATTGTTCTTCATTCTCTGTTATTCCACACCTGCTTCAATTAAGTTACATGATTATACATGCCAGTGTGTTATGGGACCTGTTGCTTGAAATTTTAGAAGGCTTACATAATACTGCTGTACTTGCCTGAGGCCTCTTACTGTCCTCACATGACGTTCATGAGAATAGCTTGTCAAGCTCTTGGTGTCTACTACATGATACACATGGAAGTACAACTTGAAATTAGTATTATCATTTTATGAGTTAATGTAATTACTTTGCCCTATAAATTTACATTGTAAAAAAATTAATTTTTAGCTACCTTTTAGAGTAGGATGATATACTCAAATGCCTTGTTAAAATTTCTTACTCTAAATTTTTTTTATATCCTAACAATCTTTTCAGAAATGTGTTTGCTTTATAGCATTTTTTTTTTCATATCCAGAGACTAAGCCATAGCTGTTTGTGTGAGGTATTCACTGTGTTAAAGCAGTAGTCTTAAATAAAAAGCAGCTTATTGCTTGCATAGAGCAAGTCTTCTGTTCCCTCTGGACTTTGTTTTTTGCTGTTGGAGGCTTGTGTATAACTGCTGTTCATTCAAATACAGCAATAAGCAGTGGTGAAGTAGGTACCAGTTGAGGTTGTCATCCTGAATATACATAAATTTGCAGAACATCCTTTTGTCAGAAACCCTAAGGTCTTTATATGAAACAGATATGCAAGTACCCCTTTTTAAAGCCACCTTTTTAAATATGACATCTTTGTGTTCTCATTCTATTGGGACAAAGAGCTTTTGTCTACAGCGAGAAATAGTAAGTAACTACAGTGTTGCTCTTAAAGCATATTGCAGTGACATGGTTTGTATGGGTGCATATATCTAGAGGAATTGGCATTCCTTATCTGCTGTGGTGTGTTAAAAACCTGTATCAATGATTGTTCCTTAATGAAGTAGGCTTAACAAAACAGGTAGTGACTCCATTATCTCTCTGCTCTGGGAACCGTATCTATCCTTGTTGTCTTCCAAATGAAAGGTTCATCTGTCTCGTCTATGATCTGATTAAATGCTCCATGGATAGAAGAGTTATAGTTCTTGTTAGATCCTTATAAAATTCATTCATGAAACTTCTCTGTGTCTGTTTACTTTAGATTTTAGGTAATAGCATCTGCTGCCTCCTTTGTAATAGAATAGGGATTATTTGTGTTTGTTACATTTATTTTTTGTATTTCTTACAAAATTGTCTAAAGTTGTTTGCTGTCTCTTCTGAGTTTTGCCATACTGTAACTCTTTAAAAGTATTGCTATACTATTTATTCTAAAGGTTTTTCTGTCTAGGAGCTTGTCAGCTCTGCTTTTTGCATCTTACTCTGCTTTACCAGTTTGTCAAGAGCTTAGTTAGATTTGGTTCTGAAGTTGTTTCTCTTGTCCTTTTAGGCCAAGTTGTATGGAATCTGTTTTATTTCCAAGATTCAGAGCCCTTTCTGATAACGTTTCTTCAGTTTTGTTAATAACTCTAATTACTGCTTTATTATAACTTCATAACATTTTCATATTTCTTTGATCTTGGATTATTATTTAGAAACATATATGAGGAAAATAATTTGTCTTTATCTTTAAATGGTTGAAGAATAAAATTTCTTGGGGGTTTTTTTGCATACATGTATGTCACTCAAAGCTAAGGTTAATAAATCTATATGAACAAAAGCTTAGATCAGTATATTATATATGTATACATTAAGAAGTCTTTAACTGTCTCAGACTTTAATACAAATGAATATAATGGTAGAGCACATGATCACTAAGTAGTTTCAACATCCAGTATAACTAGGTACAAGTGATATTGAACTGGTATTGAGCTTTGTAGCATGTGTATTTAAAAAAAAAATACTGTCTCTAAGTTCTTGTTTCTTCATCCTTTAGATGCTTTTTTCTAGCATACTTCGTAGCTTTTGAGATACTCTCTTTTGAACTGTTTAAACTTCTTGACCCAATGAGAATAAGAGTGCTGGTTTATTTCCCCCCTTCTTTTACCCACAGAACTTCCCATTCCGTAAGAGTATTTTAAGAACTCCTTAAAAAAAAAAATATATATATATATAAAAGAAGAGCTGATGCTGGTAAAGTTCATAAAGGATAGCTGCTGATAATTTTCATTTTAGTCTTTATACCTTGCAGGTATATCACGCAGGTATAAAGACTTCGTGTCTAGGGTATTATATACCTGCTGCTCTGAGTCAAACTGGTATTTACATAGACTGTGAAAACCCCCAGAAAATAGCTTCTGGTTAAATTTTATGAATGATGCAATATACCTTCATAAAAAAACCCCATGCCCCTTCTATGCAGTTTGATTAACTGAGCTCTGTAGAATGACTTCAGGCAAATGAAATATAGAAATAAAGATTTATTTTTGAAAAGCAATGATTCTGAAAGAAATGCATAGTTTAATTTAGGTAATCAGATAAACATTAGGTTGGTAAGTAGTGCTGTGACTGAGCCAAAATAAATCTTGTATTGGCTAGGGCTTTGTGTACGTGCTATCAGTGAGGCCATTACTGGAATAACATGGCCGGTTCATAGTGTGGCTGGAAAACTTTAATGCATTCAGTAAAGAGCTTCAGGAACAGTTTGAGGTTTAGAAAGCCTGTATTCCAGAGGAAGACTGAAGTTCAAGCTTGGTTTGGTTTATCCAAGAGAAGGTTTGGAAGTGACTTGATGTGTTTACATGAAAGCTTTTCCATGTTTAAGTGCTTGATAGTTTAGTGCTTTCTAATCTGTTATGCCAAAATGTGACAAGATGTAATTGCTGAGTGGTTAAGCTAAGCAAATTTAATCTGGTATTCACAGACACATTTTAAATGGAAAGATAGCTTAAATATTGGAAAAGTTTGTATGAGGTGGATTTTGTCACTTGCAGTTATTTTTTTTTTTAATCAATGTTTGCTGAATTTAAAGAAGCTGAAGTTTGCACGCCTTTAGGAAACTCAGACATTAATGTGGTTGTGTTGAATATTCTTGCCATAGCAATCTAGGTAACGTAACTTTGAACGTGTGTATTAATATGTGACTTCAACAACTTTTAGGTCAATGTCCTTTTGCTTTATAGGTGTAACTTTCACATCAGTTCAGAGATGCTCATAAATGTTACCTTAAATGTATGCTGTGGGTCAGCCTGAAGTTAATGGAGTTGGTGCATTCTGTTGTCACTTGATATAGCAGGCAGCCCGTGGCAGGTTACATCGTGATTGTCAGGATGGGAGAACAGACCAGAGATTCCTGCTTAACATTAGGGCTGTAGAATCCACTGCAAGAGGGGCTGCTACCTCAGCATAGGGAGAAGTGAAACATGTCTGTAGCTTCTTGATCTCCATCTTTTGTGTTGTGTGCCCAGCCCCACAGCAGCAGCTAATGCCCTTTCAGACTTGGCTTTTTGCAAGCCTTAGTCACTGAACTTTGGATGGGGGTTAGGCACACTTAAATGAAGAAAAGCTGTAACTATATCTCATTTTGTGTGCTACAATTGCAGCCATGTTGTCATTATTGCATTTTGTGATGGATTGAGGTGATGGAATGTCGTCTTTGTTCTCTTGACCACAGCCAGATGGAATTGCCTTACCCTGTAGGAATTTCTGCAGCTGAAATGAGAAGGGGGCTGAGACTGCAAATTCTCTCTCATTGTGACAGCATTAGGAACAAAATGAGGCACAGGTTCCCGTGAGGCAGTCCCTATTCTGGTATGCTTACTTTTCTTCTGACGTGCCTGGTAACCCCGTCTGTTCTCACCAGGCAGCACTAGCCTCCAGAAGAGTTAAACAGGTGTTGCCTTCATTTATTCATGGTAAATGTGAAACCGACATCTGGCTGGACACCCATGAAAGAGGTACCAAGAGAGTTTTGGTAATGGTTCTTGCTAGGCTTTTGGATCTAGTTGGTCTACTGATTTAGTTGAAAGCTTCTATTGATACAACCCCTAACAACCATAAATAAGGCAAAGGCAAAAGGCTGTGAAAGAACCCATGAACTTATTCTGTCTCTAGCCCAGGTGGTTTTGCTGTGAGGCCCTGTTTTCATATTTAAAATAAGAACTATTTTAGAGATGGTTACCTTGCAACTCTGAACCTTTGTTGCCCATAGTCTTTACTACTTGTATCTTTCCATGCAGTTATTTGCTGTGCTCTTAATGAGGAAAGAGTCCTGTCCCTTGTTTGCGCTGTCTTTATTTTGAATTGTGACTTCAGAAACTTTTTCTTCCACTACTTTCCAAGTGATTATTATCACTAAGTCCAAGGGATTATTATCACTCTCTGGAATCTGCATCATATTGGCCTATTTTTTGAATCTGTGGAAAAATCTGCCTACTATACAATGGTGACTTCAAGAATTTTCCTGTTTATCAGTGTAACTAGTTCTACACTATTACTCTTTTATGGCTAAATAATTCTTACTGTATGAGTGTATCAAGATTGGGAAGAATCACTAGTATATCTCAAAAAAACCATAATAACTGTATTTTTTATTACCTAATGTTTAAGTACTTGACTGTATTGTGTTATTCTGATCTTGTTTTAAACAAAAATTTAGAAAACTCAATGTAAAATACCATTTCTTGGAAGTAATATGTTTGTGTTGTGCTTGTGATGGCCTTAAAAGCTGCCTCTGTACTGCTCTGATTGCTGGCTTCTGTATGGTATGAAATACTCTGTGCATAATTTCACGTCTCAGTACCTGCCTATAGGCAGATCTAACAGCTAGCTGCTGCTGAAATAGGCAGCAACAATATCTTGTTCTCCATCCTGCTTTCATGTTCTTGCCATTTTACTTGTATTGGATCTGTTCACTGCATAATGACTTGATTCACATGGGAAACAAGTTTCCCCAGTACCTTCTCCTGTCCCTTCCAAAAATAACCTGACTCTTGAAAAGAGCAAATCCCAAACCCTTACAGATGAGCCACTTCAGACCTGTGGATTCAAAATTGCTAGGTCTAGTGCATTAAAAAAAAAAAAAAAGGAGAGGGAGGAAAAAAAAGGAGAGGAAGAAAAAGGAAAAACAACCATGGAGTCAAGTAGCCCCAAAACTGGGAGGTGGGGGAGAAGAGAGAAGGATCACGGTTTTTGGTAACAGCTTGCTTCTAGATTAGGTGTAACATGAAGCCTTGTATTTAGTTTAGCCATACAGATCAGGATGACATAGCATTGCTTTCTAACAGTATGTAATATTGCTTATGTCAAATGTCCTTCTGTATCTTGTGTGTTAACTGCTACACTTGTTGCTGCAAGCCTGTGAGATATCTGAAAAGGGAGTGTATGGCATCTAGATGCAAGCTTTTTTTCCACTTCTGCTGCTGAAAGGGGAAGTTACGCTCTGCCTTGCGACTGGCTCCTTCCTCACCCTAGCAGCAGGGGCTGTTTAAACCTTCAGTGAAGTGGTTCAGCTCACTGAGTAGGCAGGGGGACTAATTGCCTTTTTTCTGTTGTTTTTGTTGTTTGTGTTGGGGGCTGGGGTTTTTTTGTTTGTTTTGGGTTTTTTTAAGATAGGGAAGATTGTACACTGATGGTTCAGATTGGTCTGAACTGGTCTTTACTGGAGCATGCTGCCAAATCATTGTTTATGAAACTTCTTCGATCAGCCAACAGTAATGTTGGAAAAAAAACCATGTGTGTATTATGTATTTGTGCCCAGATTTAGGTGGAGTAGTTCCGTGGGCTAGTTCCCCCATTGCGTTGCCCAAATAGGCTTCCTGGCACAAGGCTTTTCAGCTAGAATGTGACCAGTGGCACTATCAGGTGGTTGCCAATCTATTGATCTGATGTTCTCATGAACCTCCAAAACATTTGCCATTTTGATTGAAAACTTCTTTCTTTATGCATTTCTGTCATAATCTTGTGCTCTGATATAGTTATTGTTCTTCAACAGCTCCTTGAAACAGCAATTTGTAAGGAAACAAAAACATAGGGAACGCAGAATGGAAATGATAGATGTGACTAGAAGGTGGCTTTAGCAGTAATTAGAGGTCATGGGAAGATTTGTAAAGAGAAAAAGTGGAAAATAATAATGAGTTTACAGAAAAATTATGTGTTTTGCAGCGATTGAAGTGATGAGTTTGGCATAAGTCTGAGTTGAAGATCCTGGGCAATATTAGGGCTTATACATACAACTTCATTAGTAGTGAGAGTTTTGAAGGATTGGCTTATGAATATTCTGTAAAGGAAGCAGTGGCATTTAATAGCAGTGTGAGTGCAAAAAATGAAGGGAAAAGAGGCATAAAGATTTGCAGGCTGCAGAGCAGCAATGCAAAAGACCTTGGAAGTTGTTGTACACAAGTGGTGAAAAAAGGATTAAACTGATGGGTGGATTGATATTTGTGCAAAGAAGTAAATTTGAGTTATACCTTTCATTTGGAATTTAAGTTGATGTAATGGGCAAACAGGAACAGATGTAAGCATTAGAGCAGTTGTGTTTCGGACAATGGAGGTGAAGGGGTTCTTGTGCCTCATATTTTGTGTTGGTAGTTTGTTTCTAGTCTAGAGAGGGAAGTAATTCATAAAACCCTTAGTGTTACTAATGAGGCCAACTGGATGAGGTTCAACAAGGCCAAGTGCCAGGTCCTGCACTTTGGTCACAACAACCCCA
>VXBL01007665.1:1116964-1140989 GCA_013400195.1 Aramus guarauna | reverse complement strand
CCCCGTCCCTGGACGTATTTAAAAGAAGGATAGATGAGGTGCTTAAGGACATGGTTTAGTGGTGGGATGGCAAGGTTAGGTTAGCGGTTGGACTTGATGATCTTAAAGGTCTTTTCCAACCTAGATGATTCTATGATTCTATGATAGGTTTAAGATACGTAGGTGCAAGTAGGGTGACATTTTGTTGGAAAAAAAAAATTACTAATCTCAGTCTTCATCGGATGCAAGGTTCGTGTGTTAGTTCTGCTTTTGTTGTAATGCAATTTATCTGAATGAATTAATTCTGTAAGCTAATGCTGATTTACTTTTGCTTCTAATTTCCCATTTTGGGACTTTGTACGGTTTATTAGTATCCATTTGATCTATCTCTCAGTAAAATTCAGCTCCATATGGAACTTTGATTATGGGCTATATTTTTGTGTTTCTTGCCTTCCGTGTGACTGTCTATGAAGTGGATAGATGAAATGTTGGGATTGTCATAGAACCACCTACGTCGCTCATTAATCTTCCTGTGCCTCTTTAAATGGACTTCCCAGCCAAAGATCTGCCACAGTTAGGTTTTTTCCCCCCATAAGGTAATGACTGAATAGGTGTGGTTGTGAAGTAGTGGTTAGCCTGGTGGACATGAAAGGGGAGGATGACTTGTCAGTCTCATTAGGTAATAAAAAACAGTTAAAAGGATAATGGTTGTAAGGGACAGGATTTTTCACTCTCCCAGCACTGTGTTTTGAAGAGAGAAGGAGGAAAATAGCTGTACTTAGGTGGGAAGAGGATGAATATGGACTTGCGTACACTTACGCTCCAAGGAAGTGGTTACCCGCTCCTTTAGGAAGTGAAATGCATATGGTTCTTTGATTGTTGTGTAAGTTTCTTGTATTTACTAGCTAGGAGCTAGTTTTGCAGCCAATACAAGAAATATGTGTCTGCTTGCTTCTACTATAATGTACTTTGGTAGAAGAGTTATAAACCAAGATTGCCCATTAGTTTGGAGCTCTTGGAAATGATGTGCTTAATGTGACATGCCTAGGCTTGTGACAGCTGGGCTATAAAGATTCATTTCTATGGTGGAAGGGCATGTGCCCAGGAAATATGCCAAAGAGGCTGTGAATGTGGACACTGTTAGAGATGATTCACACTAAGGAAAACATGGAGCTTGTGGCTCTAGCATGTTGGCATGCAAACACAAAAGTCTGCCAAATGTTTTGCTGAAGGAATCTTTTATCAGTACTGTGACAGAACTTTCATTGTTGTTCTTTTTTTTCCCTAGCAAGTGGCTCTACAAGCTCTGTTACAACTAGCTTATGGCAAAAAGGATGCATTTAAGAATTAATTGTATACTGCTGTGGTAATTGCAAGAGATAATTGTTGAAGAGCGACTGCTGCATTAGATTGCAGAATACATTGACTAGTATGTATGTCTAGAAATGAAAATGTGATGGTTTTTCTTGAGATCTGAAGAAGGCAGGAAATTCAGAGTGTTGGAAAACAATTCCAAAGGCAAATAGCTTTTTTTATACATCTATACATATATATGGTGGTTCTGCTTAGTCTGAAAAATCATGTTGCCTGTGTTTTTCATGGAGTTCATAGTGTCCAAACTGGAATGAACAATTCTTCGCTTTCCTTAGTCTGTTCTGCATTGGCTACCCAGCAGATGCATTTTTTTTTTCTTTGTGGTTGAACATGTTAGATGGCTGACAAACCTTGATTAAAGGACATAAATGCGCCACATGCAAAACCACAATGATTTCTTTGATTGCAGGGACCTTTTGGCCAGCTTGCAGTAAGGACTTGTGTTTAGAAGAGAACCTTTGGGCTCATCTGTATCTCCCTCCCCTCAAAGGGATGGCAGCCCGAGGACAGCTAGCATTCATCCTGACGCCAAGAGACTTCAAAGGAGGTAAGCGCCTCAGAAATGCTCCCCAGACAAAATACTTCTCATCAGTCCTGCACCCCAGTGTGGTAATATTCTGTAGTACAGCATTACCATCTCCTAAAGGTTTCTGTTCATGGCTCCTTCATGAAAGTTTTTTTTGAGAACTCTGTGAGGCCTCATCAGCTGGTTGCAGCCTCCTTAAGATTCATGGAGATATCCATTGCTGTCAGTAATCCTTGTCCATTTGCTTAAGAATGTGCCCCTAGTGTAAGGGAAAAAGACAGTTTATACTTCCTGGGTTTGTACTCAGACATAGGGTCTGGTCCTTCCCTTACTTCATTTTTCATATTTTGAATGAGGTTCAAACTTGAGCTTTTATCAATTTATGATCCTTAAAAGGATATAGTCAGGGGAAAAAAAAACCCAAATAAACCAAACTCTGCTTGTTCCACACAGTTTTAAAAGGCTTTTTTTTTTTTTTTTTTTAAATTTATTGATCTCTGAATGATTCTTTAATATCCAGAAGATTTCCACCTAATTCTTTGTGTGTTTAAATTTCTAGTGAAATTATCCCAGAAAAGTTCTGTGGAAACAAATTAGTGCATTTCATCCTCCTGGAGGGAAATACGTCCCTAGGATTTTTTTTCTTGTTAGAGGTGCCACCTAGATGCAGCACAGCTATTTGTCTTCTAAATGCCTATGGACTAATTACTTAATAGAAAGATGAATTTAAAATAAACAGAACTTTACCTTGACATCAGAAATTTAAACACAAAAAACCCATGCTAGCTCTTTTTTATTTTTTTAATTTTTTTTCCTTATAAAAACAGACTTTTGGGGTGATTACTGCCCCTTCCCAAACCACCTTCAGGTCACTTGTACAAATACTCAGCTATACATCTTGCTTATCTTGTTCTTATTCCAGTAAACATTATATGAAACCCACTAAGAACACGACTGAAAACATAAGGAAGAATTTTTTTTGTGTTTTTTTTTGTTTTGTTCTTTTTTTTAATGGGAATATTTGGGAGTGTAGTAAACCATTAGTAAATATGAGTTATATATTTGCTGAACAGTTTTTTATTTATTTTTTTCCTAAGGGTGTGGATTTGCAGAGCATAGTTGGCACTCAGATCGTTTAAGCTGTATCTGTTACTAAGTCCTGCATGATTGCAGGTAACCTGTTTAAACAACTTTTGCCTTGTTTTTCCACTTACAATGACAGTGTGTTATTTACCTATTAGTTTGCCTTCTTTAAACCTAAGTAAGAGCATTCTGACTACATAGAGTACTTTTAATAACTGCCATCTAGCTAGCTGCCTTATTGGGCTCTACCATATAAATACAAAAGTTCTATAGATTGTAACTTAAATATGTTGAGGTAGTAAAGAAGTGGATCATCCTGTAAAATAATATCCCACCTAATTCCATACTTACTTAGTTCTGGGAGAAATTTACCCATGAATAGGGTGAACAATTTGCAGATCCTTCAGACTTAGGTTTACAGGTCCTGACTAGGTTGACAGATTAGATCAGCTTGGGTTTTGTTTAACTTCATTCAAATGTTTGTGGCTGCTGTTGTTGGTTTCTGTGGGTTTGGGGTTTTTGTGTTTGGGTTTTTTTCCTGAAATACTGAGATTTCTTTTACGGTAGTCAGTTTCCTTAGTTTCATTGGAAAATTTTCTACTGTAATCTTCTACACTTCATATGCTGGATGTTGGTCATCTGTAGGAATTTGGATTTTTTTTTTAATAGTCTTTCCATGATGTGTTATTTCTATACCTCTTGTTCTGGTGTTCAAAGATGCAAAACAAATATTCAAATTCAATGAAGGAAACTCAGAAAACTGCAAATCTTTTTTTGGGAATTATTCTAACATTTCTTTCTTATTTCTACAAGGTATTACTGAATGTGCCAAAATGAGTAGTAGCACAATGCACCTTGTGTAAATCTTACCAGATTTATTCTATTCCTGTATGACAAGATATATCACAAATAGAGTTTATTTTTATTAATGGGATGCCCTCCCCTGTGAGCAGATGAGAAGGAAACAAAGGCAACCTCTTTCTTCATTCGAGTGGCCTTTTAGTGTCAGTGAAAGTGGAGGCGTTTTTCCTTGTTTTGTTGGGTTTTTCATAGAATCATCACAGAATCATAGAATGTTTTGGGTTGCAAGGAACCTCAAAGCCCATCTAGTTCCAACCCCCCTGCAGTGGGCAGGGACACCCTCCACTAGACGAGGATACCCAAAGCCTCGTCCATCCTGGCATTGAACACTGCCAGGGAGGGAGCATCCACAGCTTCTCTGGGAAACCTGCTCCAGTGCCTCACTACCCTCACAGAGAAGAATTTCTTCCTAATATCTAACCTAAACCTGCCCTCCTTCAGCTTAAGGCCATTCCCCCTTGTCTTATCACTCCATGCCCTTGTAAACAGTCCGTCTCCAGATTTCCTGTAGGCCCCTTCAGGTACTGGAAGGCTGCTATAAGGTCTCCCTGGAGCCTTCTCTTCTCCAGGCTGAACAACCCCAACTCTCTCAGCCTGTCCTAATAGGAGAGGTGCTCCAGCCCTCTGATCATCTGTGTGGCCCTCCTCTGGTCTCTGTCCAACAGCTCCATGTCCTTCTTGTACTGGGGACCCCAGAGCTGGATGCAGTACTCCAGGTGTGGTCTCACAAGAGCAGAGCAGAGGGGCAGAATCACCTCCCTCGACCTGCTGGTCACGCTGGTTTTGATGCAGCCCAGGACATGGTTGGCTTTCTGTCCTGCAAGTGCACATTGCTGGGTCATGTTGAGCTTTTCATCAATCAGTATCCCCAAGTCCTTCTCCTCAGGGCTGCTCTCAATCCATTCCTCACCCAGCCTATAGTTGTGCTTGGGATTGCCCCCACCCATGTGCAGGACTTTGCACTTGGCTTGTTGAACTTCGTGCAGTTCGCGTGCGCCCACCTCTTAAGTGTGTCAAGGTCCCTCTGGATGGCATCCCTTCCCTCCAGTGTGCTGAGCACACAACACAGCCTTGTGTCATCGGCAAACTTGCTGAGGGTGCATTCCATCCCACTGTCCATGTTGCCGACAAAGATGTTAAACAGCATTGGTCCCAACCCTAACCCTTGGGAAACGCCACTTGTCACTGGTCTCCACTTGGACATCAAGCTGTTGTCCATAACTCTTTGAGTGCGACCATTTTTTTTAAAAATAAACTTGCTTGATGCCTACTTCTCTAGGAATTCAGCAGGAAAGAGTAGGAACAAGGCTGAGAATTGCTAGAGTTCTTTCTAGTCTGAAATAAAGTATCTGTTGATGGACATACATTCTGATAAAATGAGAGACCTAGCTATAGGTGGGAAATGTTATATTATTTGTAGGCTCTGGAATTCCTGAAATACTTTTTGAATTTATATTTGAATTCCTTTCAAATATAAATCTAGTTATTGCTTCATCAATTTTTCCTGGAGGGAACTGATATTCAAAGCAATATTCTTTCTCTTTGGAGCCTTCAAAATTGGTGGTAAAATTCAGTCATTCATTTAAGAAATAAAATCAATTTTAACTGTTCTCTTTAATAGTATACCAGATGGTCTACTTCAGCATGGCTAGATTTTTGCTCATACATTCTTGATAAATATATTATTTTAATCTGTATTTCATAACATCTGCTTTTGTTCCTCTTATACTTTAAAACCCCAAGCAGTATATTTATTTCCAAGTTTAAAGATGGCTAATTCACTGCAGCTGTTGGTGTTTCAGTTATTTTTCACCCTTCTAAGAACACTGGACAGTACTTGAAGACTCTGGTCTAAAACATGGATCACTAGTTGTGACAGGATGGGGGAGAGGGAGAGGATGATTTATCCAGAGGATATCTTTGGTGGCTAAGGTAACCTTTGTTTCTTTAGCCTTGTTCTCTCATGAAATAGTTTCTCTTGTTCTTCAAAGCCAACAGTTGTCTTTCTGTGCCATCTGACTTCCAGGTTATCTGAAACAAGTGTCTTTAGGAAATACAACATTTTGTTTTTATTTAATGAAATCTGTAATGACATAAAGAAATAACTTCCTCCTTTATAAAATGATACACTAATCTATACAAGCTTGTGTCGTAGTAGGTAGAAATAAATGGAAGAACATTAGCAGATGAATAAATTGTCAAAGAAAAGTTCAAACAAAGGATTAATTGCATGATGGAACTCAGTATGATTCCTAGTAAGTGTTCGAATGATGCTGGCATTCCTCATTCCTCGTAATGAGGCTAGAGAACCTTTTGTTCATCAGATATGGAAGAAAAATAGTAGTGCTTACTGAGATTGCCTTTAAGAACGAACTACACTGTCTTAGAAAGGTGGTGTGAGTTGGTACTGAAAGATTTTTTTTTTTTCCTGACTTTGTCTTCTGTGAAGACAGTTCCAAAAGTTTGTAAAATATTATAGCCTTTCTTGATAGCTGTTAAACAGCATGGAGTCATAGAGTCGGTTTGTCCATTTGCAATGGAAAGGGCTTGATTATTTACTACTGCTACTGGCAGAATTGGGTGTTCAAATTTTGGAGAAACTGCAATGTAAATAAACTTTCTTTTGCAATCAGTAACTCTATCCTTTCATCTGTAAAGAGAGTTATTATATGACATTGAGCAACAGAGCTGGCATCTGGATAGGCTGTTTGAAGTTCAAGGGTGGATTGCTTACCTTCCCTGTGTCCAAGCATTGTGTACTGGAAAGAATGGAACGAAAGCAGATAGTGCTATGCTATTCACTTATAATGTTAATGTATGGCAGCACTGGATCTAGTTCTGATTAGATTTAAATTGAACCAATAGTGTGTATATAGGTAATATTTATAACTAGTCAAGAAACAACAAGAATTGAGGCCGTGAGGTAGAGCTGTATGTGTTCCTTGCCAAAACCATGCATTTGCTGAATAGCAGTAATAGCCACCTTGTACTGTTAAAGAACACACTTCTGGCAAATGGTAGCTCTTCTAATACTAATCTGTGGGTCTAGAAATGAAACAGTCAACTAAACAACTGGAAAGTTTGCAAATCGTTATGAGTTTCAGGGATCTAATGGCAATACATCAACTCATAGGTGCCTTCTCTCTAAAGCCTAAAGTAATGCTTTTCTTGTGTATGCATTCTTTTTTTATGAAAGTATAAGCTCCAGGGGGAGGATATTTAAAATATGTTGGAGTTCTTGATACTTAATACATGTTTTCAGATTTGAGACAGCTGGCAAGGTTTAGTGTTGTTGTGGAAAGGTTTGAGCCCCTCTAAGAGGAGCAAGCACTGCAAATATATAAATGCTGTTTCCTGTCACTACCTCAATGCATCATTTATGGCATCATACAAACCTTAATTTTTTTTGTCATTGATCTGTATCTTATCTCTGTGTATAAGCTCACAGAACTCAAATACCAGGGTGCACCTTTTCTTCATCCTGTGTAACAAGACAGTGACTACTGTTGTTGTGACTTGGTGTTCACAGGAGATGCTCAATGAATAAAATGGTGCCTGAAGCTGAACTTGATGATTTTGAGGAAAGGAAAGCATTTTGAGGAATTCAGATATATGAGCTGTCATATTCCTTAAGGTGTATTTTTCTTTAGTTAGTAATTTTTTCCCCTTTTTGTGAAGGATATCAGAGCGATAAATGTTTTCAGATTAATTTTGAACAGGTAGTTTTGTGCGTCTGTCTTCGGGTTGCACTGCTTCTTTTGGGGCTGGACCTGCTTTGTTGGAGGGAGGGGGGCGGGTGGTGCGAGAGCATCTTTGGTATTATGCGATTCTGCCACCTGGTGGTTTTGTCGAAGAGCACGAGCTTCAGATGCATAGTTAAAAACACAAGTGTGAAGAAATCCTGAAAAAAATCTTTATTTCCTTCCAAATCAGGGAATCGGTGGGCAAGGTTCACTGCATCATGTTTTGGAAGTCAGGCATCTAAGAATCAGAGTGCAAGTATTTGAGAAGCTTCTGTTTGCTACAGCTGTCAAACTTCCCCGGGTATTTTCATATATGAAGTTAACAGGAGACAAATCTCCATGAGGAGTGGTAACAACCTGTAACAAGAAGACCATTTAGAGAGTTATCCAGTTGCATACATTGTATATCTCAAGGTTCTTTTAATCTGGTTTCTTATGCTGGAGAATCGGTATGAACGTTAATACTAAATTTATACTAGCATTGAAATATAAGTATCTCTGGCCTATATTACTTCGGCATATAGACCAGTTAAACTGAAATTTTTATTAAACAAAATATCACACATCACACTACGCAATGCGTATCAGTTTTGGAACTAATTTTTTCTTTTTAGATTAATTGAAGTTCTATCCCAGATATTCTATTTCTGGTTTTCAATACTGCAGTTTTTTCTACTACTCCAGTGATGGTAAAACTTTTAGTGTATAGATCAACTTAAGCTAGTTCTGATTTTTATTAGCAAATCTGTTGTGTTATTTCAATTAAGTATGTAATTTCTTGCTTGTGATTCTCGACATAACTTAAAGTGCTTTTAAATACAGATTCTAAGTGGAGTTTGGAGATGGTTTGTCTGCAGAACTAAACAAGTCTTTTGTACATATTTATAAATACCCTCTATACTGCTGCTAATTGTGTACCATAAATTTAAGATGGGAAATACCCTTTCTCACAATAAATTTAAGGTGGGAAATTCTCTTTCTCACAATAGGTGAGGGGATTTTAACATGTGCTCACTGTTGTGCTACTGTTTTCAAATTGCGTTAGTTAAATTCTAAATTATTGTACAGGTCACTTGGTGCTCTTACTTCCAAGTTCTTCTAGTCCTTCTTTTTTGTGCCTCTGTGTTTAGTTTTCCTCTGCGACTGTTGCTTCTCCCAAGAAAGATGACTGAGAAACATTTTCATCAATATGTACTGTGGCTTAATTACTTTAGGTCAATCTCTCATCTATAATATCACAGCGCTAAGAAATGTGCGATTATGTTCTTCATGTTAAAAATAAATAAATAAAAATATAAAAGGTATCTCTAAAGATCAGTATCTCCCTGAGGCTCAAATTATTATTAACTTTGAAAGGACTTACAAATAAACATTTTAATCTTGATTACTTATTTGTGTATATGTCTTCCATATTAATCTGATTTTGGTTAAAATGTGCTTCTGAGACTCTAGAGGAGTGTTTTGGTGGATGACCTGGTTTTTTGCTGTATAGTCCTTGATTTTTACATATTAAGAGAAGTTCTTTACCTGCTGTAACTGCACTTATTTTGCAAATACTTGCATGGTGTAACAGTGACTTAATGGAGAATACTTCATTAGAGGTAAAGCTGCTACTGTAAGGTGGGGTTTTTTGTGGTTCCAGAGTTAAAATCAGAAGTCAGATGTCAAGAAGAGCAAACTAGTTTGGAAAGGATTTACAGGAACTCTGCCTTTCTGTAACAGATCTTCATTTAGATTCCAAAGCTCAGTTTCATGGCATCAGAGGAAAACCTCTTGTTCCTACTGTGAAAAACACAGTGTTCCATGTGCCCTCATTAATGTGCTCTTCTATGTTTATAGAGAAATAATAATCCGAAATTTGGATTGATGACTCACCATGGCTTCACTGTACTTGGAAGAAAATTCAATGCTATGTTGTGACTGATGCTTAAAAAGAAGAAAACTGGTCTGATTTCAGATCTTAAAATGGAGCACTTAAAATGTTGCTAGTCTCAGTATGTAAGCATAGTATCTTCTTGAAAATATAAGTGATTATGTGTGATGTGTAATTACTAATCTAGGCTATGGAAGAAAATTTAGTGCTTTTGGTGTTCTGTTTGAGAGGAAAAGTGGAGACTATATACAGAAGTATGTGAGAAGTACAAGCGAAAAATTAATTTGGGCAGCTTTAAAAAGGAAAGTGACTGTAGGTGTTAGGGAATGTGAAGCATGCCAGAGATACTCGGAAAGGAAGGAAAGAAGGAGGCACGTTGCTCTGTTGCTCTGGTGATGCCGAAGTCAATTGACAGTAGTGCTCTAGTTGCCTTGTGCTGTTCTTACAAGGCATGAAGTAAGTATACGTAGGCTACTGGCTCTAAGGTAGAATATATATTAAGCAATTCATTAAAACTGTCTCACCAAAAGCATTTCTTTGCATTTTCTTGTTAAGCAATGTATGCAGATTTTAAATAAGAAAGCTAAAAAAAAAAAAAAAAAGTATTCCAGCAAGAACTAAAGGTGATAGTGAGATTCACTACAATAGTAATTACATCTGTTCAGATACTTCATATGAATGATGAAAACTAAAGAAAACTGCAAACAAACAAACCCAAAATATCTGTGAAGTTGAGTAATATTTCTGTGGCAAGGGGGAGGGGGAACCACAGGGAATTAAAAATCACTTTGAATCTAGGGCTACAGGTATAAAGATGCTGTAATTACAATAGGTTGCTATTGCTTAGTGTCACACTGGTGTACAGATACAGTTATGTGTGTGTTCCCTAGCTGCATTTCTGTACTTCACTTGTTTTAAAATGTGTTGCTGAGTTAACTGGATCCATGGCTTTTGTATTGTAAATTCAGATATGTGGCCCCAAGCAGCTGATGATGAAAGTTTCAGGAGCAAAGACTGAGAAAACCAGGAAAAGAGTTGAAAAGGATAAATGATGGTTTTAAAAGACTATAGCTAAAATAATTTGTATAATTGTATAATTTGTAGTTGTGTAACTGTGTTACATGGTTATGTAACTATGTAATTAAAATTATATTCTTAATTTTTTTTAATTTTATTTTCTGTTACCTCTAATTTCTAATTTTCAGCTGGAGAATTCAGTAGCTACTTTTATGGAGAATTTCTCTTTTGGGGAATTGTATCTTTTTTTTTAAAGTTGTATAGCTTTTTACATCCATGAGGTAATTGAGATGATAGAAAAGAGAATATCCATCTCTGACTTCTTGGTGAGGTGTGTTGCTTTTTTGTTTTTGGGTTGTTTTTTTTTGGGGGGGGTTTTTTTTTTTTTTCTTCTGTTTTTGAAAGGATCAAGGGATTTGTTTGTCCTACCTTGTTCTTTCCCACCCAGGCATTTCCATTGAAATAAAAAGTAGTGATACAACTGACATGTTTGTGTTTAAATTACTATTAAAATTAAATGTAAATTTTGCAGGCACACAAAATCTGAATATTCAGGGAATTTCATACAGCTTTAAAAGACATGTTACCAGGCTGAAGCAAAATACGTATGTAAAATTTTGATTGAGTTTAGGAAGATTTCTGAAGATTAAATGACTTACTACAAGATGCTTCTCAGAAGCATACTTGTTCTGAAGCTATTAGGACCTGGAGCCTTGAAGGGGCAAGCAAAATCTGAGAAACTCTTAGCAGCAAAGCAAGTATTTCAGTACTATAAGGGACTCCCTCAAGATGAGCTATAAGTCTTGGAATATCTGTGGTGTCTGCAGAAAGTAAGCATTATCAAAATGCTATATGTAGATACTAAGCTTATATTTTAAAATTACTTTTTTTTCTACCAAAAAAATGTATTCCAGCGCTCTTAAAATATTTTTAACAAGTCTGTGTTTGTCAAATAATATTAGTTGATTGCTGAAGAAAGGTATCTAAGTTTAGCTGGATCTGTGTGTTAAAGATAGTGGATGATGAAGGAACTCTAATCCAGAGTCTTACCTAAAAATAGTACAGTTTGTGGAACGGGAGGTAGGTGGGAAGGACTGTGTGCATTTACCTACAGAAGGTGCATTCTGAGAATAGAGTGAGGAGAGATGCAGATGGCACTACAGCTATAATAATAACAACTAAAAGACTTAAGTGAGTACTAAGGGCTAAAATTTTCTAATCTGTCAGGGGATTTAGAAAAAGTTAATATCTGCAATATGCTTATCACTTTTCCAAAAGTTTTAATCCATCTTTATAGATGAGTATTCAGTCTTACCTGCTGTGGCTATGAGCTGTTATTTTTACATTGTTTTAATTTGCAGGGTGAAGCAAATGAGTATTTTTGCTATTTATGTGCTTCTTACTCTGAGGCCCCTACATTTTTGTGCTGGAAGTCTTACGAATGTTTGGTACATGGAGTTAAAACTAACAAATCATAATATAACTTGATAATCATAAAAACTAAACCAAACCCTACCATATGTTCCACACAGCAATTTCATTTTAATATCTATATGGTAGATTTAAAATGTGTTTCAAGGCTGGTACTGCAAGGAAAAGTTGGACTAACGCTTATCTTACTGTATTTAGGAATAAGATGCTGCAAACAGTGGAAAGATATGATTGGGTTCAGTCTCTTTCTTAGCATAGTGTATTGTATATCTTGTGTGAAACGTGGTATGTATCAAGCTTTCCCTTGAGAGTACAGCAGATGATTTTTTTAAAAAAATTTTTATTAGCTTTTACTTTACTAGCTAAATCTAGCAAATTGCTCTAGTCACCTTAAATAACTTTATTACTTGTTTTTTCGTCTTTCTTGAACACAGTTGTCTGAAATTCTATACTGTGTATCAGATGTATAAGCATTAATGGAGAAAACTTACTAGTATTCTTCCTTAAGTCAGAGAGAGATGACTGTTCAAGAAAATGAAAAAATGCAGGGATGTGAAGAATAAATTTTAAATTAAGTTCAACCTAGACAGGAGTCAGGCTTATTAAAGAAAATATTTTGGAGTTTCTGTACAAATGAAGACAATAAACAAAATTAAGACATTTTTTCCTAAGGAAAGAAAATTTATTTCTATGTAATGTAATTATTATTTGGTATTCTGAATGTCTGTAATCAGGGCTTTAAAATGTAAGTTTATTCTCCTCCATTTTCATTGAGTGGGCCTGTCCATCTCTTTCTTGTCTCAGAAGATATGTTTGCAAAATGTACTAAGGAGTGTGATAAGAACAACTAGGTGGGTGGCTTTTGAGAGTTACTATGCTGGTGAACTCAGAGGCTCAGAATACTTGTCCAGTTCTAGTTGGCATAAAGGCAAGAGATTTTCTTCTACTACTTGACTCTTTGGTAGTGATTAAAGAGAAATTTCTTCTTCCCTGGATACTGTCTATATTCTAGTAATATTAGTATCAGTACAAAAAAGAGATACCATGAAATGAGCTTGAGTGTGACATTAAGAGTATGCATCAATTATCTGCAAGTAATAAACTTCTAATGTCTGTGCTCCTACCCATTTGTAAATGTGACATAGCCTTTCCTCTTGTTAATTTAGAGGAACAGAATGCAACTTTTGTGAACACATACAATTGTATAAAAAGCTTGTGACAGACTAAATTAACTCCTTATCAGATGGGACTAAAAATAATATGTCTTAAAGAATAACTCAGAGATATTTTGGAGGAACAACTCAATGTTAATGGTATTTAAAAACTGTAGATTCTTTCTACAGCAAAAAGAATGGAACAAGGCCCATTAACTTAATAAATTATATATATATATAAAACTTAATACATTTTTGTTGGTTTTTTGTTTTGCAGGATACAAAATTATGGATAATAATGGAATATCTGGGTGGAGGCTCTGCCCTTGATCTAGTAAGTAAACTATGCCTGTTTTTTGTTATTTTACATCACATAATTATTTTCCTATCTTATAATTCTGGAAACTATAGTGTGTCATTTTGCTATGACAATGTTTGCTTCCAGTAAAGCAGAAAAAGTATTTGTCAATGCCAGGAAAATATTCTTTTCCATGAGGAAAGACTGATTATTTGTATAGATGGAAGGGAACTAAGCAACATAATATTGGAAGCAGGATATAAACATCTTAGAATGGTAATCTTCAGTCAGCCAGAGAACACTAGTGGCTGAAAATAGTTTTTTCTTCTTTTAATTCTGCCACCACAACTCCTTCTAGTGTATATTTTTTAACATCTCTTCCCCACCACCACCACCCCCAAACAAACAAACAAACAAAAGTTTCCCTGTTTGAAGTCTCACTGAAGTCTAAATAGAGACAGAAACACAATTTAAACTTGTATTACAGAAAATATTTCAAAGGATTAGGAGGAGCCGTGGACTCCTGCAAGGGTAAAGAGGCCTTAGAGAGAGATCTGGGTAGACTACAGAGCTGGGCGATCCCCAGACGTATGAAATTTAACAAGAGCAAGCACCAGATTCTCCACCTGAGATGGAGTAATCCTAGTTATATGTACCAACTGGGGGACGAGAGACTGGAGAGCAGCCCCACAGAAAGGGAGCTGGGGGTTTGGGTTGATGGCAAGTTGAATGTGAGTCACCAGTGTGCCCTGGCAGCCAGAAGGGCCAGCCGTGTCCTGGGGTGCATCCAGCACAGCATAGCTAGCTGGTTGAGCGAGGTGACCACTCTACACCGCACTGGTGTGGTCCCAACCTCAACTATTGAGTGTAGTTTTGGGCAACTCAGTACATGAAGGACTTCAAACTATTAGAGTGTATCTGGAGGAGGGTGACCAAGATGGTGAAATGTCTCGAGGGAACACTTAAGAGGAATGACTGAGGTCACTTGATTTGTTCAGCCTGGAGAAAAGAAGGCTGAGGGGTGACCTCATTGCAGTCTACAAGTTCCTCAAGGTGGGCAGCAGAGAGGGGGTCCTCTCTGGGAACCAGTGACAGGACATGAGGAAATGGAATGAAGCTGCATCAGGGGAAGTTCGGATTGGACATTAGAAAAAGGTTCATCACCAAAGGGTGGTCGGTCACTGGAACAGGCTCCCCAGGGGTCACAGCACCTTATTCTGTGTTTGCATGCCATACGTAAATACACAATAGAACCTTGTAAATTGTAAATTTAGTGAACCGTATCTGTTCCATTTCTCTTCTGGCAAAGATTTGTGTCTCTAACTCTGCAAGGATATCTGCTTAAGAAAGTGTGATTTTTAGCAGTATGGTTCAGGATATTTGAAAGACTAGTTTAATTGCACCAGATACAGTAACAAAAAATTACCCAGTTTTGAATCATAATTCAAAAGGTTCAGTGCAGATTGTGTTTTCCATGACTAGATACTGGCCATTTAGCTATTAAAAAAAAAAAAAAGTGACACGCCATCTTATATTTACTGAAGGTTTTAAAAATACTATTTATAGAAATAAAAATAGATGTCTTAAGTATGTGAAAATTGTCATACCAGTTGAGACTGAATGTCTCTGTAGCATAGTTCACTGTTCTCAACTGGGGCAACTGAAAAATGCTTGAGGAAAGAGCGAAAGGAAAAAGATTTGTGTAGAAGGATTTAGCTGGTGACATCCAGAAAACAGGAGGCAGTAATAATTGCAGTTGTGCTGCCATATTTTAATTGTATTGACCTTGTGGAACACATTTATACCTTTAGTTTCCACATCCTCTTAGAAGGAGTTCTGTGGTTGTATAGAAATTGATAATGTTCCCCATAAAGATAAAGCTTATTTACTGTTGTGATAGCTTTTTCCTCACAGAAGAGCAATGAGAAACTGAGTTTGCTTTTATAAATTAATTATTCTTTCTTTGTGCTTTAAAAAGCTATGAAAGAGGAGAAGGAAAACAGCTATTACTGTATTTTTCTTTTTTTTTTTTTTTTTGTAATCACGCACATATCACTTGTGTGATGACCACATGTTTATTCCCTAAGTTTATTGCCTAGAAATAGTACAAAGTGTTTGGTTACATCCTGAAATATTATTAAGAAATTGTTCCACAGAACTGAAATCATCATATAAGTCTGTACGATGATGCATATAAGTGTATGTGATGAAGCACACGTATCTTGTGTGTGCTTCATTCGTTTTCAGTTTATGTTCTGCTGCGTGTTTTCCTAGTTCTAATATGCACACTATAGCTCTCAACTGGAATCTAGTAGGACAACTGGCACACTTTATCGTGTTTCTGTACTCGAGGCAAGACTGAATGGGAATCTTGAATTCCCTGTTCAAAGTTAGCATGGTGAATTCCCTGTCATGTTAGCATGGTGTTTTGTGTACTTGAATATGCACTGGCTGTTTTGAAAATCACACTTCACAAGAGAAAGTACATTTCATGCAATTACGTGTATGTTGTTGTTCAACAGTGTAGTTTTGGTTTGTGGCTGAGGTACAAGTGCTAACATTCTCAACCTTAGTCTCTTTTCACTAACCTCATCACCTTCCTAAGGTGAGATAATATCTGACAAAAGAGGTTTTCCCCCATCAGATATGCTGTATCACGTTGCCAAGTCTTGAACTGGCACTTGCAGCCTAGCCAGAGCAAAGCCTTTATAATGTCTTAGTGGGTTTCAGGGAGTAGCAATATCATGTATATTATCCAAGCTAAAGAAAAGCAAAACAGTCTGTAAGTAGAGCTACAAAGGTAAAACAAATACGTTGTCTGCATTACATGAAATCTTACCTCTGTTCCTACCACTTAGCTGAGGATTTCTGAGGGATGTAATATTTCAATTTTTAACTGAAAATTTTTATGTGAAATGCTTTCTTTCTCACAGAGTGAAGCTTTAGAGATGTAATTCTTTGATTGTGTTTCAGTGACGGCTATTGTGGAGTAAACTAGAATACTCGAATATTTCCAATATTAATTGTTGTCCACAAAGTTTCCGAGTCTCTCTCAAAATGCTCTTACTGGTTAAGAAGCCTCTCTGGGTAGTGACCTTTCCTCTGTCCCTTTACAGTTAGTGGCATACTCACTTTTAGAATTTATATCAGTTGTACGGAGCTCTGGGATCTTCCACGAATGCTGTTTCTTCTCATAAGAATTAAATTCCTTGAAACCTTGAATTCTATCAGTTTGGAGATTTATACTTTCAGTTTTATATGAAAAAAGTTAACTTTTTTACTATGTGATGCTCTGTCAGCCTAGAAGTTTGAGTAGTGTTTTAGAGAGCTTCACAAAATCCCTTGCAGTATATAGTAATAGGATATGTGATTGATGTGGTACTATATATGCCTTAGTTTCTTTCTCACAAACTGAGATTTGGGTCCATATAGGGCCTGTGGAGTTGCACATCTAATTTCAGTGAACTGTTAATCGTTAGATTACAACATGGATGCTTTTCAAATGCATTGTATGTATTTATGACCTGACCACAAAGCAATAACTTGAAACTGTGTCTTTATGGAGCCTTTAACAAACATCTTAAAAGTGTTTTAGATATTTGAAGTATTTCTTTGCTTGTTGTTCATAAGGCCAATTACTTTAGAACTATGTCATTTTTTTTTAATGAATATTTTGGGTGGTATCTCATGTTACAAAGTTAGTAAATTGGAAGTTTTGAGGAGTAACAGAAGGAGTTTTGTAGTCTTTTTATAGTCACAGCGTTATTTCTGTTCTCTCTGTTTCTCCTTCTTTATATATATGCGTAAGTAAACATAACACACACACACACACATAAAAATTTCTTGTGTCTCCCAGTTAGAACCTGGCTCGCTTGATGAAACCCAGATTGCTACAATATTGAGGGAGATACTCAAAGGACTCGATTACTTGCATTCAGAAAAGAAAATCCACAGAGATATTAAAGGTAAATTGGTTTTCATTTGTGTTCTAATAACATTAGAAGAGCTCATGCAGTATCTATGAACACCCTTCCAGTGTCAAATGTCTGAATTTCTGCTATTTCCTCTTCTTTATTCCAGCTGCTAATGTATTGCTATCTGAACAAGGAGAAGTAAAATTAGCAGATTTTGGAGTAGCAGGACAACTAACAGATACACAGATAAAGAGGAATACCTTTGTGGGAACACCATTTTGGATGGCACCTGAAGTAATAAAGCAGTCAGCATATGATTCGAAGGTAAGGTATTTCAGGGCATTAGCCAAAGTCTCTTTCTTTTTTAACTTGAATTACATAGGTTGGTCTTTAGAATGTAACTGATAACTTTGGCTGTGTCTAGACAGGTGTACATTTAGATGATACCTAGCAGCTAAAAGCTGTTGGCAAGGAAAACAGCTTTCCTAATTTGTATCCAAACCTTAAGTTTCCTGATGTATTAAGCCCATCCAGATGGCAAGAAATATTACAATATTGACAAGTACATTGTTACTTTTTTATCCCACTCTATTGATAAGTATTTTTGATGGTTGTTTAGAAGAGAGAAAATATGTACAAAATGTTAATGTGCTTTCGCTTGTTTTTAGAAAAAAAAAAAAAAAAGCACCACTGTTGAAGCATGTGGATTTGGTGGGTGTGAAAGTATTGTTTGAAAGTGCTGTTATTCATCTGTGGAAGAATGTGCTGCATAGCTCTATACTACTCTCTGACCATGTTCTTTTAGGTATGCCATACAGGGAGGGTTTAATGTTTGATAATAAATTTACTTATTTTTAGATATTTGCATTACACAGGATTTTGATTTAGCAGTGGTACCGCAGCGTTCTGAAATCACAACACAAGCACAGTGTGTCAGTTGTAATATACAGTTGGATCGCAGTAGAAATGTGATTCCCATTACTGGTCTCCATGTGCTCACCAGCGTAGCACTGGATGTCCTGAGTTGCCAAGAAGGAATACATGCATTGAAGTCAGCTCAAGCCTGTTGCTCTTTTCAAAGTTTCATTTTGTTGATGACTCGATTTTTATGTTTCTGTTAGGACAAGCTACGTATGCACCTCCTTGCTGCCCCTCCCTTCCCCTTCCCCCTGCTGGTCTGGCTAGCTCAGTAAGACTATATAGATTATTTTGGGGAAGGCTATTGTGCAACCCAGTGACCTGCTGGTGCAGCTGTATATCTGAAAAAAAGGTCACCCTCAAGTCCCACTTGTGTTGAGATAAGATCAATTTTCTTTCTGATAATTAGCAGTCATTCTTTATGTTCTTCCTTGAGCTCATCTTTCTTGCCCATCTCCTCTGATCCCCCTGTAGAGATTTGTTCATTGGTCACATCTTCATGCAATGAGACAGGTTGGCGTCTTTCTTTCCATCCTCATCCATGTAAGGAACTCGCCAGTACTGACTCTGGCCTAGATTGTCTGCATTATTACTTCCTTCCCTATTTGATATCTTTCTGTAGAGGGGCTTTTTAAAAATAACTAGCAGAGCTCTGTAGAGCCTCTAGACATTTAAATGACCCCAAATTCCCAATCTGAAGGTTGAGTAAACCTTTTTTTTTTGGTGGATGGTGGGTTTTGATTTGTTTTTGGGTTTGGGGTGTTGGTGGTTGGGTGCGCACCCTTTTTTTGGTTGGGGTTTTTGGTTTTGGTTTTTTTTTTAGGTTTGGCTTCTGGGAATTATTTTTACTTGGACAAAGCATGATACAGTCCTCAGGTTTTGAATGCTAGCTGTTTCTATCTGCTATGTCATGTGGACATAAAAAGGTCTTGGATACTTGATCAGTTCTGTAGAAAGCCAGAGCTCAAGTTTTGAATGAACTAGAGATCCTTATTTGTGACTGTGAGCCTTTTGTCACTTAGAGATTAGACTAAATTGTACAGACAACAGTTTTGCTGTTGCACAGCAACCTCTTGAAAAGACCTATTACGCTTATATGAGAACACAGACATCTGAACCTAACCTCATTTTCCTTCCATAAGCTGGCCATGCTCGAGAAATTTTAGGCAGGACTGCCCTCTTCATAGCATAGTCCCAGTGAGGTGCAAGCAGTTTCCATTGTGTACCTGCTGTGTTACCCAGTTTTGTTCTTTGCCTTGTTGAATCCTCTTACTTCCTATATGCTGATGGGTTCCCGATAAAAGCTTGAAAGTGCTCTGTAACACTACCTTGGGCACAGTGCACCTCCTTCTTTCATGCAGTTCATCTGCTTCTTTCCTCATTTACTGTATGCCTCATACCAACTGTTAAACTGTTTATTGCTCCTTTTCTTATTGGATTAATGGCTTTGCTCATGTTGAGTGCTAAAATAGCACAGCTGTGCAAGTTGAAGCAAAACCTAAGCTATGACATAAGCTACTAACTAGTCTCAAGGAAGGCAGATGCATCCTGAGGTCTAACATTGCTTGTTATTGCTATAAAGTTTAAGGTCTACTGCTGATTCAGCACTGTTATCACTTGTCTTAATATTATGGGCAGTTGGTGGATTTCCTGACCATGGCTTACACTATATTTTCAATGTAACTGATGCAAGAATTATTATTTGAGTGTATTGATTTCCACTTTAAACAGTTTTGGATATTAAGATACAGTTCTATCTCCTCTGAATTCAGATGTGCTTTTGAGTTAACCATCACGTCAAACAGATTTCAGAATTGAAGAGACAACCTTTTGAGCTATTTCCTTGCGTGAAGCACTTAAAGTGCTTTTGGTTAAAACAGGATATCTTTACAGTCTTTGCATTATTTTGTAATATTTTAACATTCACTTTAACGTCTCTTAAGATTGTGTAAAAGTAATGAATACTTAACATAAGCTGGTGATTTTGAATATAGTCTTCTTTTTTTCCACAAACGTATGTTATGGAAATGTATGTATATAATAAATATCTTTTGTTAAGGTAGAGAAGCAGATTTTTTCACAGATAAAAAATGTCCGCATTTTTGAAAAACGCTGTTTAAATTCAGGATTTGACAAATGCATACATTTTGTGTATTTTTTTCTTTTAAAATATGTGAAACTTAGCAATGTCAAACCAAGTCCCAATTTACTTTCTGAATACCGTGCTCTCAAGATTGTGAGGCTCGTTGGACTGCTTTATGTGTACGTGGGCTGTGTATTCCTTGACTGTCATAGAGAATTTGCCCATTCCATTCTTGCTTTATTCAGTGCCCATTCCCGAACTGTTTTGTGTCCTTAAGATATTTCTATTATTCTTTCTCAGACCATATATTGCAAGGTATATTTACGAGACATTCCCACACGTATCTTTATTGCCTAAAAAAAAATCAAGATACGTGATTTTGACATAGATACTAAAATTTCAACAGCTTCTGTAAATAATAATTCAGACTGATATAGTCAAGAACATAGGATTTCCAGATGGCTTGTGTGAGAGAGTAAGTTAGCTATAACATTTGCATTTTAATGTGGTCACTAGCTAATCTGAGAGGCAATACTGGATAGCAAAAATTTCAAGTTTATTTTTCATTTTCCCTTCTAGTTTGTCTTTAAAGCCCAAGTAATCCAGGGGGCTGATAAAATCTAGCTGCTAAAGAAACTATTAGCCATGGGGAAAAATAACAAAATGTCAAAACATGACTATAATCGTTATATTAAACCTACCACCTGTTTTTTTAAATTTATTTTCCTTTTTTATTTATCTTTTCCCATACTATTTCTTCTCTCCAAGCTATTTGTTCTTTGATATAATGTCCTCATAGGCTCTTTCCCTTCTTTCTGATTTATGTTAATTTTGGCCATAGTTCATTCTTCTTCCTCCTGTTTTGATTCATTTCTTCATCTGAAGGCCAGCATCTTTTATCTGCTTCAGTTTTCCCATATCTAGTTCTCTGTCCTTTCTACTATATAATTTCTAACAGGAAAATAAATATTTAATTTTAAAGTGGAGTTTTTTTTCTTGCACATAGCCTGGTTTTTTTGACTTAGAAGAGATTCAGTCAGATTAAATTTTACTTATTAGAATGGAAGAGGAAAGGCTTATGACACTACTGCAGTAAATAGTAGCTACTAGTGATTTGCTGACTCTCATATGAACTTGGAAGAATAATTTTTGTTCAAGATTTGAAACTGTAAAAATTATAACACATGCTAAAACTTAGTGATGATATAGTGTCATCACTTCTTAAGGTCATGCTTCTCCCTCCCAATTTGGAGGACTGATTTGCACCTGTTCTGGAGTTTCATTGTCACAGACAAGCGCATCCTAGAAATGCTTAGTTGGATACACATCAGGTTGGTACTTGCATCCCTCTTTTGAGATCCTTTCTTATCTATGAAAGGAGAGGTTACGGTTCCAGAGGAATTTGGAGGTTTTATTTTGATGCTTCCAACAGGAACAGGTTCCAAAACTCATCCTGGACTTCAAAGATTTCAGCATGCAGCCCTGGTTTGTTGGACTTTTTCATTTATTTTTAGTGGAGGAAGGTCACTAGCAGTAGAAAGTTATAAATATGAGGGGAAGAAAAAAAGCATTTATGTGTACGTATATGCATGTGGATATCTATGCACACGTGCACATATAAATTTGATTTTTATACTTACATATGCACGTGCTCCATCTGTGACTGAAAGTCTGGCAGAAGAAAATCTATTCATTTATATGGCTTTAACACATTCTCTTGAGAAACTGAAATTCAGAATAAATTGGAAATAATAATACTCAGTTGTTAACACAAAGACTCATCTTTGCAGGTGATGTTTTTCTTTCATAACCAAGAAAAGCTTTCCTGCTAGAGGGAAGTTACTCACAGTTATACTCAGACTTGAGGAGAGCTTAGCTGGTCATGCTGTTATTAAGATAAATGAAACTCAGAGCTCATATACGTATGTAATCCTCTGTGCTCAGTATGAGATGGCAGTTCTGTAACATGAGTTAACAAAACACCATTTCATTAATTTGATGGTGTACTAATTAACTCAGTTTGGGTTTTTTCCCATACATCCTTGCAAAATTAAGTAACTAAGCTCTTAACAATAGAATACTGTCTGAACAAGGAAGGAGGAGTTTTTTAGTCAGGCAATGTAGCTGTGATGGTGGAATGGATGCATACATTGCAGCTATCAGCCTGCTGTCCTGTGTGAGTTAGTCAAAGATAATCTAGCATATCAATTGAGCAAAGACTGGTGGATTAGAGGGACACTTAGTAAGTACAGCAGTGATAAATGAAATCTCTACTCTATCGAATACCTGGAAATAGGTCTGTTTACAGTGTAGCAAAGTTCCAAATGCTCTGAGAGTAAAACCAGGCAGCGCACTTCAGCTCTTTCTTTTCCTGACAATGTCTTTGTTCTTTCACTTCAAAACAAACAGAAAAAAACAAATCATAAATATTTTTAACTGATATCTTGTCCTTTAGAACACATGCTTCTATGAAATTTTTTTCTTTCACCTGAGGGGTTTATTCATGCATTCTTTTGACTTTTAGTTCTGTTATTTCAGCAGAACTTTGAGAATTATGATGCATTACTTCAGGCAGATTTGGCAATAGGATTTGGATCTAGGAATAATCGTCCCCAAAAACCCAATATGTATATTGTGGCATCCAGCAACAATGTGAATCCAACTCATCAATTAAATTAAATGGTAGCAGATCTAGCACTGGTCTCTGCTGCATTACTTGATTTGTCCCTCTAACTTGGCAGTGACCCTTTGGATCTGCATTTTGCATGTGCATGACTTGATTTAGATCAGGCCTTCTTGGCGTACAAGACGTGACTTACAGGAGAAGGTCTACAAAGCAGATTGGGTAGAAAAGTGCGGTCGATATTTCAGAAGCTACTTGGACCAAATACTTATCTGGGTTGAAATCTTGGGCTGAAAAAGTTGAATAATACTGTTCTAGACTGTATTTCTCTAGTCTGTGAATAAGAATGATATGTAAGACAGTGTTAAACCTCAGGAAAACTGTAGTCTAATGTATTAAATTTCTGATGGTTGTACTAGCTGATGCTTATTGAAGAAAAATCTTGTGCATGTCATAACACTGTCCTTTATGCCAATATTTGAGTCTTGCCCCATATTTACATAATATACTTGAATATGGTAGATAAAATGCTAGTTTATAACAACTCTAACATTACTTTTTAAAAATATTTGTGTTTCAAGATCAGTTATAACTGCTGTTGTGGTAGTATTGATTTAAAAAAGTTTTAAAACACTAATAAGTAGAACTGCTTTATGCTGTAGAGTAAAAATGACCAAGGAACTCTGTGTACTTTATTTCATGTGGTTAACCTCATAAACCAGACCATGATAACAAAAACAATTTACATATGAAATTATTCACAGTAGAGGTTTAAAATCTACCTTTCCAAGCAACACTGTTTCTTCTCTTTCTCTGACATAATCTTACAAGCATTGTTTCTTACAGGCAGATATCTGGTCATTAGGCATAACAGCCATAGAACTTGCAAAAGGAGAGCCACCTCATTCAGACTTACATCCAATGAAGGTTTTGTTCCTCATTCCTAAGAACAATCCACCAACGCTGGAAGGAAATTTCAGTAAATCCCTTAAAGAATTTGTTGAGGCCTGCTTAAACAAGGACCCAAGCTTTGTGAGTTTCACCTGTTTGTCAATGTATAGTAGAGAACTTGACTGGTTTACATGAATTACACAAATAAGTGTAGTTCAGCTTTTCTAATATGGGGCAACATATTCACAAGCATCTCC
>VXBL01007665.1:1067751-1116928 GCA_013400195.1 Aramus guarauna | reverse complement strand
CGCCCCCCGGCCCCGGGCCGTTTTTTTCTTTTCCCCCCCCCTTAAGATACTGTATATATTTAAAATCTCATTTGTGTCAAGACTGAAGTCTGGATTTCTTAATCTTTTTATAGTGAGTCACTTAACACTCTCAAATGCAGTAAAAAAAACCAAACCTTTTTTTTTTTTTTTAAGAGACCTACTGCAAAAGAGCTCTTAAAACACAAATTTATTTTACGAAACTCAAAGAAAAATTCCTACCTGACTGACCTTATTGACAGGCACAAGAGATGGAAGTCTGAACAAAGTCATGACGACTCCAGTTCTGATGACTCAGATACGTAAGTTCTAGTTTGTAAAATATACTTTGTAAATAGGGAGCCAAGTAGTTATTTTCAGCACATATTTTCCTGTGTTCCGTTATTTACAGCTTTTCAGCTTAGCAGCCTTGGTAAACTAATGAAATCTTGATTTCAGTGTTGCAAGGGATTTCATGCAAATAACAGTCACTGAGAACAATTCTTCTGGCCCATTCTATACTACCTTCTCTTTTATGTAGGGTCTAGGGCCCTCCCTAGACATAAGGCCAACTGTTACTCCTGTCGTGCCTCACCCTGCATGGCCAGGTAGCAATGTGCACATGCACTGTCTTGTGCGTGTGCATGGCCACCGAAGGAGGGGAGTTGTCTCCTTGGTGGCAGGTTGTCCCTCACTTTGGCTATCTGAGTAAACAGGCAGAAGCATATCCTTGCATATAAGAGAGGGTTAGTGGACAATGTTTCTGTGATAATGGGGTTTTGGGGTACAAACCATATTACCTAGGGTTTTTTTTATGAGAGGGTGTTTTTTTTTTTTTCCTATCCTTCCAGGAAAGTTGGGCCATTACAGCATGACAGTCATGAAATGTCAAATTATTTATTGTATTGAAAAAGAAGTGTTGTAGATATTTCCAGATTTCTTTCCAATTTTTACTTCTCTATCAAATTTTGATGGAGCTGTTCAACAGGTTCACAAGTTGGTTCCCTTAGGAAACCAACTTACAAATAGTTATGACTCAGTTAAAAAGTTAACTTTGTTAGTCTAGAAGTAATTTTGAAAATGAGATGATCAGGTATGATCAGATTACATGCTTGTAAAAATCAAGTGAAGAAATTGCCACTATTTATTCACAAATGGATTAAATTCCTCATAATAAAAAACCCACAACTATTCTCTGTAATTCCAGTCTGTGTGCTAATGGCAGGCATCAGGCTGGCTGTGATTTCTCAGCTGCCATTGCAGCTGTACATTTGTCCTACTTTATCAATGGCTTCATGCCTTCCAGTGACCACAGTTCCAGCCCAAAACCAGGTCTGATTTGGAAGGCAAATTAGTCGTCCTAAAACTGGTCTCAGATCAGTTACTAACTGAACTTTGAGGTTACAGTTCATTGTTCCTGTGGAATATCAGACCAGCTTTGATAGCTTGGCACAGGGGAGTAGTAGAATTAGAATGGTTATTGAGTGCTCGTGAGACAACCTAATGTTATGTCTAAGCCTGCTTTCCCCTCTCTGCATCCACAGCAGCCCTGGTGGTAATAGAGTGTGTTGATTTGGCATGCTGGAATACTAACTTTCCAAATGGATAAATATTTTTCTATGGGATCAATTTGCTAGAGCTAATGTATACATGGAAGGTAGACCTGCCTCTTTCAGTGACAGCCAGAAGTTCTATGTGGCTTCAAGCAGAAATCATGGAGATTTTTTTTTTTACACTGATCACGTGCTTTTTGATTTGTAGGCTGTGCTAAATACTTTTTGTACAGTGGCCACCATGTGCTTTTTTAATTGTGGGTTTCTTGCAAAACACTCTTAACTCACAGATCAGAAAGAAATGAATTTAGAGAAGGATATTTATGGTAGTGAGAGGAAAAATGTAATGCAGTGACTGATGAGTGTCAGAATAAATACTTTTGTTCTTTTAACTTAGCAGCAGTTGTAGAAAAAATTACTATGCCATCCACAAAAAATGAGACAAAAGATTGATTTATGGTGATGTAGTTTGTTAAAGCCATGCTGTATCTGTACTTTTTTTAGCCAATTTTTTTGAAGTGGGAAATTTACCTTGCTAACAGGCTGGGGATGAACTGTCTTCTTCAAAGGTATTCTAAGATAATGTCTCAGCTGTTTTCTAGGTAAAAATGTGAATTAAGGCTGCTAATCTTTTTTCCCCCCTTCCCTAGTAACTTGAGGTAATCTGCTAAAGCCAGTTTTCAGATAGCAGTAAAACACTTCATGTTAATTGTTTATGTAGCTTGTGAAAATGTTTTCAGTCTGTAATGCCTCTCTTTTTGAAGTTAATTTAATATTTAGTGAAGTATCTTGGTTTCATTTTTTTAATTTCCCCAATTACATTGTTTTTCATACTTGTCTTTATACTTACTGGCTTGCACAATAGAATCCTGATTTTGGTTTTGACTGTATTTTTTATGTTTGGAATGTATATTGAATGAACATGAGCAATAAGATGTAGGTAATAAAACTTTTTCCTTTTTTTGCCTCCCTTGAAGTGAACCAGATGGCCAGGCTTCAGGTGGGAGTGATTCAGGGGAGTGGATCTTTACAATAAGAGAAAAAGACCCCAAGAATCTAGAGAATGGAGCAGCTGAGCCTTTGGAGTTGCAAAGAAATAAGGTGCTCAAAATATTGACTGTATTATACAAGGAGATAATTCTTGCTTTAATAATTTAGTGGAGTGATTTTTATTTTATACCTTTAAAAGCCTTTAAATTGTAAAACTTTCAGAATTTTTGCTAAAAATGTATGTTCTACAGTTTACTTTGACAAAACGTTTTGAGTAAGTCTTGACGTTTGGGTATTCTGTACACATGTCCTTTTTCTGTATTTCATTAAATATGTACCAAAATATTTCTGTGGCTTGTGAAGTATTACCACTGGAGGAAGACCAGGCCATATTTTATTTTTAACCTCTTCCTTCTGTAAAGTAAATATAAACTGGTACAGCTTAAAGCTAGGCTGGGGCTTTGGGGAAGGCATTCTGGTCCTTTAGGGAAAAAGACTACAACGTAGCAAAGAATAGAATGTGCATGTGTCCAAAAAACCCTCTAAAACCCAAAAAAACCCTACAAAACCCCAGAATAGGGGATGTTTAGGAGCTTCTCCATTTTATTTTCTTCAGCCTGTGTGGCTGGGGCAAGTGGTTGCTACCCTGCCTCTGAAAATTCTGTATGTGTGTTCTTATCGGAACTGGAGAAATGTAAGAGAAATATTGTATCATATGGGTGGAATCTAGTAAATATCAGCATGGCTATAATTCAGTAGGATTGTGAGGGGTTGAAGTTTTTTAATTTATTTTGAGCTTGCATGTATTTTAGGTGCTGCAGCCTCAAATTTTAATTCAGCCTCCATTTTCCACAGTGCTTTGGAATAGTCTGAGGTAGAACACTTTACATATTTGTATATACATAGAAATGGATTTTTCATGAAGCATAGCGTGTTGGAACTATTTTTTTCTTTAATTAGAAACAGAATACAATAAGGATGCTTTTTTTCAGAAATAAAATTGGTCAGAATTTTGTTTTCTTTAAAGGAAAAGGATATCCCAAAGAGGCCTCTATCCCAATGCCTGTCTACAGTTATATCCCCTTTATTTGCAGAGGTAAGTTATTGCTTTTAAACTTACCAATTCCAGGATTTGTGTCTCTGAAAAATATGATGAATGACACCTAAGGTTTCTACAACTCATTTGGATCTTACTGTGTTAGAGTTTTAGCTGTACCCTTTTCTTTCATGCATGTCTGCTTTTGAGATCTTTGTTTTACTTCTAACAATACTTCATATGCACGGTAGCAACATCAACAGTGCTAGCCTAAAGCAATAAACATGAAAACCAAAAAGGTATGTAAATGAATGGATTGCAGCATTCTGGTTTTTTTTTACATTGCTATATTTGTTTATCTGTCATTTTATCTGTTACAAATTTTGAGTTCTTCAGTGTTCCAAGATACGGTTGTGGACCAGATCAGCACAAAGTTAACTTTTGAATTTCAGTGTTGAAAACTGTATTTTGTTCCTGTTCTGAATTTTATATTTTTTGTATTTGTTTTTTCCAAATACTTAAAAACAACTTTAAAAAAAAGTCATATGAAGTGGGAGCCAGATATTTATGAAGATGTGACTATTTTAAAAAGTTGATAGACTCTAAGAAACAAAAATTCCCATCTCACCCTACCTTTGATACGAATTTTTTTATTTAAATAATGTTTTCAATCATTGTAACTGTTACAGCAATAAAGTTAGAGAAATTATTCTAATAAAAGAATGTTTTCTTCTGTTCTAATGAATAAAGTCCTGCTTAAGAAGATTATCATTGAATTTTGCATGTTGCTCATTAAGAATATTGAGTGCAGTAAAGCAATTAAACTTTATTTAAAGGGGATTACCTCTGTATTGGTTATTTAGACTCCAGTATTAAGTCAGCCTGTCGTTCTCCTATGTAAAAGTGTTAAACAGGGATTTTTCTGGCATTTTTCATTGCAGTTCTTAATGTATTACCCACTTGCCTGCCTCTGAGAATTTTCTTTCAATCCCTACCCTTCCATCTCCCAAACATTTTTCTGGTTACTGTGCATCTCCTTTAGGTCTTCCTTCTTTTCCAATACACCAAGCATGGTACCGGTCCTGCATCCACTGTCTTCCACACTCTACCCTCCATTTTTATTCTTTATTTTTCATTTTATCTCCAATATGCCCTTTATTACCTGCCTTCTAGGTACCTCTGCTCTGGGTTCTGCCTTCCGATGGTATTGCAAACAAGTTGCTGTGTCATTCTTTGCATTTCTTGCTTCGCCTTTTAATTTTCAAGGCAATTATTTTAATTGAAGTTTGTTGATCCTGTGGATACATGATTCCCCTGCACTGCTGCAGCAACACAAACATTTATTACTGCAGTCCATATTAAGGTTGTCATTTACTTTCATCTCTATAGTGTGTAGGGGCTACAGAAAAATTTTTCCTCACGTGCTTGTTTGATGTATCTTTTCATGCTATGGGAGAAGACTGTTGGTCTTGTGTCTGCTCTTTGGTTCATACTTCAGACTCCTCTTCCATGCAACTTCTGGTGGATAGCCACAACTTTCCCAAACTGTTCCACAATCTCATTGCAGGGTTTTCTTTTTCTTATGGGCATGGCTACTGCCGTATGTTACATTTTCAGTGTTCCATTTGTTTAGCATTCAAACCACAGATATCTGCACCTACAGGAATTTTTACTAGCTAAATTAGTGACTAACTCCATGGAACTTCTCCAAAAAGAACAAAGCTGGCCATTCAGAGCTTTTTGTCATCATGGAGGCTTCAAAGCTTTTGGCACAGAAGACAGGTGATAAAACTAACTGCATCCTTCTCCTTCAGTTGAACTCTGATACAAATTAGGAGCCTTGGCTGAAGAGGCTTGCTCAGCTATGGGGCCCTGCCTCTCTGTGTTGCTGGAAGTAATCTGAAGCTTGGTGTATTTCAGCAAAGCAATTAAAAAAACCAAAACAACAAACCCCTCCAACTAACAAAATGCCCGACCCCAAATGGAAATATACCCCAAATAACAGAAAGCAAAATGCACCCTGAAAATGAACAAAGTTGTCATGCTTGTCAGTTATTTGTGATCTTCAGTGACCAGCTACCACCCTGATGGGCTTTCTTTCCCCTTATCAGGGGACGCTGGCTGAGTACTGCATGCTGTGACTCGTCCTGTGGGTTCCTTTGGAGATCCTTTGTTGTAATGTTCCCAATTGTCTACTTCTGTCATCTTGTCCTCAAGCTGTGATTTCCCAGTTCAGAGTAAGAAAGGGTTAGTTATTACTGGGAAAAGAAAAGGCATTTGTGTCTTCCTGTTACCTATGCTTTGCATGCAAGATCTCTCTCTTGAGCATCCTGGATGTAGTGAAAAGAGAATGCAAGCAGCAGCAGCCAGTGAAGAATGCAGAAGCCTCCTTACTGCTGCGGTCGTACCTTGGCTGTTGTACACACAGAGCCCTCTTGATTTCTTTTTGCTGAGATCTGAGTTACTCTCAGGAGGGTGCCCTAACATACCTATAAGCCATCGCCAAATGTGAAACTAGAACAACGATTACTTCCTCTGTGTTTTCCCTTTCAAGACTCAGATTCCTTTTTAAAGGAAAATCTTTCCTCAATGCCCATGGCAACTCTTGAGCTGACACCTGTTTAAAGTCCACTTCAGGAAATCCTGAAAGGCCGCTTTACTGCTTGGACATCTCTGAAGAACTTCATTGCCACTTTGCTCCCTCCAGAATGTCTTGTTACTACACAGCTCAAAATCATCTTATCTATTAATTCTGTTTTCTGCTGCTTTCTGAGGATCGTGCTTATTCCATGTGATAATGCCATGTGCTAAACTTAAGTAGGGCCAGAAGTGTATGCATGCCCATCGTATATCCCAGAAGGTTTCAAATCCTGACATTGTGAACACTGGTGGTCACTTCCTAACAAGCTTTTCATTAGACTGTTTATAGAAATATTTATGAATATCTTATACTAATATATCTCTTCCTGTTTTCCTTTCAGTTGAAAGAGAAGAGTGAAGTGTGTGGTGGTAACACAGATTCCATAGAAGAACTGAGAAAGGCTATTTATTTAGCTGAAGAGGCTTGTCCGGGCATTGCAGATAACATGGTGTTACACCTTGTGCAGAGGCTTCAGAGGTGATGAAACTGTTTCACTAAGGGTTACAGAAAATTGCAAATCTGATTCTACAAATATCTGACTAGTGTTAAATTGAAAGAATTAATTTCTATTTATAATAGAGGGAAAAAAAACACTTGTGCTTAACAGTTGTACAATTGTGTTCGCTTAGTAGGAGAAAAATCTTAATTGTATCAGCAGTTCTAACTTCTAGCTCAGGTGTTAGCCTGTATGTACGTTCATCCTGTTGGTGTGCATATTGTGTGTCAAATGAGAATGGACAACCTTTTCCCTTTGCAGGTCCTGTAAGGGACATTCACACTTTCTTAGTGTCTGGGTGTGTGTTGCTCAGGATGCCCTGTGTCACTCTCAATTTCTTTTACCCACTTTGATAAATGGACTGTTCAGTTAGTTCCTGTTTCATTTAGTCACATACTAAGTGGTTCCTTGTTCATTCATTAAAGATAGTCTGTATGGCCCTTCAGTGGTACCTCCAAAGCTTCAAAAAGTAATTACTTAAAAAAAAAAGTATTTAAAAAAATACTACTTCAAAAGGCCAAATTTCGTAAGAGATTTTCTAACCGCCTAGGTTAGGAATACATTCTTAACAAACACTCAATTTGCTCTTCTTTTGAATGCTATACAAGAAAAGATCAGGGCTATAAAGAGACTTTAAATCCAACCTTGAATCCAGGAGCTTACAGCTGTTGTGAATCTATACTGTCCAGGCTGGAGTGCTTGGTACTATTAAGAACTCGTGGCAGTAATTGATCATGGACTGCTACCTTGAAAAAGGTAACCCTGAGCAGGTGTCTCCCTTATACTGTCTCTAACCACAGCTTGATAAACTTTAAGAATTCACACCTTTGAAGTTAAAGCAGAGGATTGCCAAGCTGACACTTTGTCATGCAGTAAAAGTCAATGCAAAGAGATCTGCAAGCAATCGTGTTTCTTGCTTTCTGGGCTGTTAAGCATGGAGCCCAGTCAGCATCTGTAGCGTTAAAAGGTCACTCCTTTTAGTTGATCCTGGCAGGGTTGAAAGAGTTTCTGGAGCTTCCATCTCAGTTTGCTTCCATTAGGGGTTCCAAAACTGAACCCAGTGATTCATCAGCGCAGTATTTCAGTGTCAAGTTTCTATCAGCCTGGTACAGAGCCTTCCGGGAACTGGGGACCTCAAAGACTTTTGATGCTGCAATTGAAGCTGCAATTGACCATGCGGAGACAGGCTTTCCACTGGGCACTTCTTTTGTGGGTGCTGGAGATGATCTTACTTGTTCCAGACAAGCAACAGTCATCATTTTTGTCCTAGGAGATAGGTCTCAGAACCCTTTATGTACCTATTTAACATTTGGTTTTCCTTCTGTTCTGCTTCCTTGGACTATTGCTGTTTTTCTCACTATTTTGTCTTATAACAGTGGAGGCAGACAATTAATTTTCTTTGAAGGGGAGAAAGAAATATTGATAGAGAACACTTGTTGATGCGTCACATCTGGGTGAACTTTCTTTTATACCAGGGATGATATTCAGCTAGTACGTGATCATGACTAGCGCTCCTTCCAGAAAGTGAGAGAAGTGAATGGCAGGATGCCCCCCTGCTATGGAGTTTGAACCATTCCATAGCTTAGTCGGCATCCCTCATGGATGAAGCTATTTTGGAGCTAGTCAACTTCTGAAAAGATAGTTTCTTGTTTGAGTACTACAAGAAGTATGCTCCCTTACATCATTGTCATTTACAGTACCCATTTGCAATGTCCTCTCAATTTGATAGCTAACTACTGAAGGTGGCTCTTCAACAACATCTTTCTAATGAGATTTTCAGTCCTTCTGTGACTGGGTAACACTGGATTTCCCAAGTTTGAATGAATTAGTTGGGATGCTCAGAAGAGAAGTGCCCAAGAACTTGAGTGAATCCACTTACCTTCCCCCTCCAATTCTGGTCTCTGATATTTTATAAAGCGTACTGAAAGTTTGATGTGATTAAAACGTGTGCTTCTTTCTTTGGATGAGGTAATCATCTGCTTAGACAAAGAAATACAGGTTTCCTGCCCAACTCATATTTTGGAAAGATTATGATGTAAACTTGCCAAGTAGAAAAGTTGTAATCACTAAATGTTGCCCACAGTATACAGAATTCCTACATCATCATATACTTCTCAGTAACGCACTTGAGCATGGGTTGTTGCTGTTCATTAGAAAAGCAGTGATGTTGTAATAGGGTGTGTTTTACCTGTTGTTCACATCCATGACCTTTGTCCTTAAAGTATGACAGCAGCGGTGGATGTTGTTCTGCAGGGAAAAAGGCTGGAGCTTCAATAGCATGAAATGGAATAACTTCTAGTTGCTGCTCGGTGTAGAACGCCTTTCTGAAAGTCACGACAGTAACTGTTTCTTTTCCTCTTCAGATATTCCCTCGCTGGAGGAAGTACTTCATCCTACTGACATGCCGTTTTTGACTTTTCTAAGACAACGGAGATCCCACAGTGTCTGCATTGAAGGCGCGCACCCTAATGTTGTTCTGCCCCTCAGTCACTGGAATGTCCTTTGGTGGAAGGGTGTTCCTAAACGTGCAAGAGTGAAAATGAAGGCTCTCAGATGGAGGCAGTCTTTTTCAGCTCCTTAAAGCTATACATTTTTTTTTAATGATAATGCATATATTCCAGGGAGGTGTCTTTTTGTAAAATCTGAAATGTATATTTAGGTTTGTGATAGAGAAATTGAAGATATTGAGAAACCTCAGGTATCTTGCTTTAAGAATTCCACTGGGAGATGGAGTACACTTGTTGGAATTGTGTACAGATATGTATATAATGTCTTTTTTAACTGAAAGCCTTTCGATGTGCATAAGGAATCACTGTGTACAAAATGGTAAAGTGCTTCTGTAGATAATGTTAGTGGGGTAAATATTTGACAGGCCATAACTGAGTATTGCCTTGCCTTTATTACATGTACATTTTGAATTCTGTGATAAGTGAATCTTGGTTTGATTTTTGTATGTGAAGGATTTGCCATTGAAAGAGTTAATCCTGTACTATGGAACCTTCTCTTCGTACCTCAGCAAAAACACAATTTTATTCTGCTTCTCCAGTATTTCTTCCTTTTTACCTATATGCTGAGCGTGAGTTTCTAATTATGGTACTACTTCTAGTCGTTTTAAATTTAATACACCTTGTCTCTCAAAGCTTTACATTTAAATTATTGTTTTTCCTAAAGAATGAGCTCTCTCATGTTTTTCAGTTTTAAATTGTGCCAATGCAAGTTCTGAACCATATGTATTGTTCGATTTTAGTAATAGATATTTGTGAAGCTTGTAGTGAAATTCGGATACAATATTTTTTTTCACCTAAACATGTTTGAATGCTCACACAAATAAATCTTTACTATCTACATTTATTCTGAAATATCTCATTAAGATGTTGGCTCTGAGACAGTGGCATATATTTCTTCATCATGCCTGTTTTTATCATTAAAATGAATGTCTTGCAGCGTAAAAGAAAAATTATCCACAAATTCAACATTCAGTCTTGCTGCCTAAATCTGTGCATCTCTTTACCAAGTGATAGATGTTAGACAGAAAGACTGCAAACCTGAGCCTGTGTTGTATGTGATCTCCTATTACTTGTCTGCCCAGAAAAACGTTATTGCTTGAAAATTCCGATGTCTGAAGTTTCCGCTGTTTCTGTGAGTGCTCCGAGATAGCTGACTTACTGTTTCCAAGAACTATAAAACTTCAACGTTACACACACAGCTGATGAGGTGACAGCTGTTTTCTCAGTATTACTCTGAGATTTATCCTGCTGTGTTTCACTAACGGAGTATTCAGGTGCTTCTTATTCTGATAGCTAAGAGAGTGGTTTTGCCTTGTTTTAATGAAGAAATGGATGATTTTGTTTTTGGTAACAGAGAGGTAACCTACCTGTTTGTGGGTTGGGTTTTTTTGTTGTTGTTTGTGGTTTTATGGTTTTGTGATTTGTTTTGGGTTTTGTGGCTGTTTGTTTGGTTTTGTTTGTTTGTTGTGGTTTTTTGTTTTTTTTTAAATATAGATAGGTATTTTGGAACAGAAAGGATTAACATTTTAAAAGTAAAGGCATATCTATCTGGCTTGGTACAGAAAGACCCAGGTTCTCTAACCATTCTGGAAGCTGGTGAGGTCTCTTTGCAGGATTTCCTATCACTATGGTAGCCCTTACTCTATGCAGATTAATAGCCTTAATTATTAATTTAATAATGTAACAGTTAGAGGATGCTGTCATGCCAACAGAGCTATGAGATTTCTGACCAGGCTGAAACAATAGTTGAAAGAAATGGGTTTGTGTGCACTCATTCTTGTAGCCATAATCTTCAATGCCACCCGTGTGCCAGCATGCTGAGGTAATGGTTTTCCTCTGTGGCTGAGTGAATTTCAGGTAAATTGAACAATGCATAAGTTTGAGCGATGGTTTAGAACTCTCCTTTCATTAATATCTTTAAATACGTTGTTTTGTGTGCCCTTAAACATTAAGGATAGGTTTTCCCTTTGAGGAAACAAATTTAACTCTCCTGTCGTGAAATGTGCGTCTGAATACAGCGCAATGGGAAAGTGACCTGTTGACATCTCGGTATTAAAACATTCTGCCATTCAATAGATCTGTGCTGTTACAGCACAGCACGTGGAAATAAACAGATGTGTTTGCATTTAAAATATAAATAGAATAATGGAAGCTTTCCACCACTCATCTCTTAATGTAAGGAATTGAATATTCAAGGTGAGCTTACTTGGAGATGCACAGAAATTTAGTGAGGAAGTTAAATTTATGGTGCTGGCTGGAATCTCAAAGATTTCTCAATTGGAAAATTAAACAACGTTCTAAATGCTATTTTTGAACAGTTATTTAAAAAGCTATACATACATTTTTTTGAGTTGTGTTTTAGTTGTGTTCTGGGGCTGTATGTTGAGGAAATACTTCTCTGAGTAGATTGTGGCAGAATTTGCTTGGTGAGAGTGTCCCTTGGTTTAGGAGCTTAGGAGGAGTCAGACCTACAGCAAGGGCAATAGGCCAAAAGGCTAGGACATTTAGAAAAAGACCTCATTTATGGTAGAGATGTGTATTTTTATATGTAATATATAGATTATTTAAATATAGACTATCTTAAACTGAGATTCACCGGAAAAAAAGTGTGCTGTATCTTGAATGTAACATTACAATCATTTGCTATTGAAAAGTATTGATGCTTTAAAAATCAGATCTATATTGGTAAGAGAAAAGCAGCTTCATTTGAAAGAAGCATGGCCTCAGTTTCTGAAAGAAAAAATGTGTATTGGTATTTTTGAGAGGTGGTTTGGTGGTAAACCCGTGTCTGTGTTATAATGTTGCACTGATGATTTTTCTGTGCAGGTAGTACTTCCTCACTCGGTCTTGACTACACTAAGCGACAAGCTATCCCTATTTATGCAAACATTTAAATTAGTGGAACTGCTTATTTGTCAGGGATTTCAAGATCAGGCAGTAAATAAAATCAGTCGTTTGAACTGAAGGCTTGCTTTTTGTAAGTATCAGACGTGTAATCTATTTTTTTAACTTCATTTTCCTTGCAGTTGCACTTTGTAGTTGATCACCAGGACAATGCCATGATCACTCTAGTACAGAACGCTTGTGGTGTAATAACAAAGCAGCTCTTTCTCTGAAGTGCTGTGGTTCCTTTGCAGCTCCAAACATTTCGTGTGCGTCCGTGTGGGTACGGACAGATGAAACAATTACTGCAGAACGATTTAACTGTGGTGTTAAAGGTAGGAGCATGCGCATTGGCACTCGACTGCAACGCCGCTGGCGTGTTCTGAGTTCACCTCCTTCTGTAGCCACCATAACTCCTTCCTTCATCTGCCTGTGCTTTCACTCTGCTTGTGAAATGTCTCCTTCAGCTCTTACTCCTCGTGGCGTTCCATACAACTTTTTTAACCAACGCGGTACCAATTTGTAAGAGTCTTACGTGAGCCTTACTTTTAAGGAAGCTTATTTTTGCCTTCAAAAATGCCACCATTGGAAGATGATCGGGAGCGCTAATAAGCACAGGCACAATGCAAGGATCAGCACAATCGCAAATTATTTTTGTAAGTTGCTGGGGAGGAGCTTAAAGTATAGCACAAATCTGCAGGCTTGCTCTTTTTAATTATGGTTTGCAGATGTGCTAGTAATTGCACTGAGCATATGCAGTAGACAAATCGTATGTAATGGGTTTCTGCCTTCTTTTAAAGCACGATTACAGAGGACAATTACAGTGTATATCTTGTTTTCTGTAACATTGCTGCCTGTTTATAACTGTGTATTTAAATTTTACTTTTGTCACTCTACACCAACGTAATAAAACTCCTTGTAAACTACATGACTAGAAATAAAGAAGGAAACGTTTAATGAACTTCTGTCATCTGAGTGGTCAGTCAGATGAGATTTTGGGGGTCTCCTCCCGGGAGGGGATGCTTTTGCGGGTTTCTAGCTCTGTTGTTGTCCATGTCTCAGTACCGGTAAGCAGGAAGTTTATAAATGGGTGGGCAGTTTTCAGTTGTAATCATCTCAGAACTTGGACAAGAGAAAACTCTTGTTCAAACACCGCTTTCTGAGCAAGATGGTTGAGAACATTTTTTTTCTGTTGGGGAATTTAGTAAGTTTGTATCTCACAGATGGCCCAACCGTGTGGGAAGTTTAGTTCTTTTCTCGAGTAAGGTTTTTTGATCTCCACATACCAATGATTGATAGCACACTGTTTCAGTTAAATACATGCAGTTCTGTAGTACAGTTTGTCCCATAATAACACAGTGTGCCAGTTCAGCTGGCAACGATTTCAAACCGCTTCGTATTCCCCGTCCTGCCAGCCCAGCGAAACCGCTGAAGTGCTCGCCTCAGGTGGCATTAACTTAACCCCAAACAGCCCGTCCTTCATTACCTGTGTAACCAAGTGCCATGCTGTGTGACAGCTACACTCCTGTATGTATATTTCCTTACTATTTTCGCCTGTTAAAAAACGTGTGCCACACTGCCATTTTATTTTTTTTTTCCCTACTAGCTTTTCTGTGCCGCTGGGGGGAGAGAGGGGAGGTTTGTGTGCTGTAGCAGCTGGAGGTGTATCTGCACATTCATAGTGTGCTTTCTGTCGAGGGAGTAAGACCATGTAATTGGTCCTGTAAAAAAAAAAAGGGAAAAGAAAAAACAAAAAAAAGGGTCAAAAATCAGGCTTTTCGGGTCCTGCTTGTTTCTCTGTTTTGTTCTTGGCTGATAGAGCGGTAGGATATTGCACCTGGTTGTCTCGCTAAAATGAGTTTTCCTTGAGACCTCGTCACTCTACCCAGAGACCTTTATCATGGGTTCTGCAATCACAGCGTGGTTCCCTACCAGCTAACTTGCCTTTCAGTCTGTCATTTTTGGCTGCTTTCAGATGAATTTACAAAGGCACTGAGGTCTCACCAGTGTTTAATTAAAATTTTGTGAAAAATAGGTAGGCCTGAGGTGTATTAATAAATAACTCATGTCTCCGTGGAAGTTAAGTACAGCAGCGACATGATGGGGAGATGCTGAGCCTTGTGGGTACAAATCCCCAGGAGTCCAGGCTTTGCTGATCCCATTGCGTGTGCTGCGGCTGCCTATGGCAATCGAGTTCCTCTTTGGCTTTGAGGCCAGCAACTGATTCTTCATGTAATAACAACAAGAAGAGTAAATCTCTTGGAGTGACCCATTTGAGGGTTTGGGCTTTTTTTAATTTTTTATTTTTTCCCCCTGCTGCTGAAACATGAGAATGGTGTGTTTAGTCATGGCTGCTGACCTGGCACAGTGACCCTGCGTGTTTCCATGCCTCACTTGATACATGGACAGCAGCATGATGTGAGTCAGAGTTAGAAATAAGTGGTAATATATTACAGCTGTCTAGCAAACTAGAAGCTTTATTCACACACATAGACTTAAACTGATTTTAATATATGACCGGCAAGACAGTCACTTTTATTCTCTTACCACTATTTCAGTTTGGGATTCACCTTAGGAATGAAGAACTAGACAAATGCTGACAAATGTCAGCAGTTCAACCCCTTCCATAAAAGAAAAAAAAAATTAAAAAAAAAAAATCACACTGATAAAGGACAAACCTCTTACTTTAAAGCTCTTCTGTAGAAAAAAAGATAATACAAAAAGGTGAAAATGCTGTACGATGACTCAGGTGGCTACGCTGCAGTTGCAGCCACAGGCTAGCTGGGTCTCTGCTGTTGTGACAAATAAAACCATGGCTTGAGCTTTGCCTTAGAGGTAACAGAAAAGATTATTGTCCAAACTTACTTTGTATGAAAATGAAACATACCCAGAAAAGGTGTTATCCAATTTCAGGAATGGAAATAAAAGCCTTTGGCAAGCTCAGAATAAACTACTGCAGCAGACAACAGTAATGAAGATTGTACCCCACAAGCCCCAGTGACCTAAAATAAAATTGTTTCGGCTGGCCTGATATAAATTTCCATTAAAAAAAAAAAAAAAAGGCAAGCCTTTTGCTGTTATAGCTAACAGTTGTAAAGGGCTGATGTAGAGACCTAGCTGTGAGGCTTTGTGATCATTTTACAGCTCAGTAATAACTGGGGTGGGGAATAAGGTCTGTAGCCCTTTACTGTACGTGATGGCAACATCGGGTGCTGTTGCTTCTTCAGGTTTGTTTTTCCAAGGCTGTAGGCGGCTGCTGCTGAGGAGCTGTTCATCTCTGCCCTGTTACTGCCCCTTCTCATCACCACCACGATCAGCGTTCACATTCGCTCACCCAGGTGGCTGAATTCCCTTGCCCTGGGCCTCCCGGGAAGGGCCACAGGCTTGGAATGGACAATCCCGTGCAACCCGCAACTGGAAAAAAGTTCCTCAGGTGTTTCTACCTACTTTCTAAGTTTGTCCTTCATCGGGCCATAAACAGATGGAGGCGATGCTGTAGGGTAGGGTAGATGCAATTATTATATCCGCACTCCTAGTCCGAGGGGGTCAGGCACCCATCCTGTCCTTGGATGGCGAGAGATCTGTCTCTCTTTGGGGGGGTGGAGGAGGGGATAGGAAGCAGGCTTTACTCTCTGGAAGCAGGAATACGCGTGATAGTATTGTGAGGTATTTTATTCCCTTTCTTGGTGAGCAAAGCTATAAGCCATTTTATACATCGCACATAGGTAAGCCATTAACAAAGTGAATATCCAGATGAAGAAAAAGTAGGGGCAGAATTAGTCCAGCTTCATTTTCCCTATCTATGTCGGGGCCCCTCTGCCTAAGCGCTGCGTTTCCTCAAAGGCCTGGAATGGTGAGGGATGTGTTTTATATCACCCTCATGGTGAAGTATTTCTTCAAACGTGAGGAAAAGCATCTAAGCATAGTAACTTAGTGCCACCAACCTTCTGAGTGGGCTGAGAGCTTATCCAAAATAGGGTGACAGCTCAGGTTAAAGCCAGGTATAGGAAATGTGTCTGTGGCTGGCTGTATGCTGAGCACCAGGAGGGGGAGAGGCGGAAATTCCAACAACAAACTGAAAGTCACGCTAGGATGTGCAGCGGGCAGGATGAAAATAATGGGCCTTGAGCAGCACCCCCAGCTTCGAGCAGTTTAGCGTGAAACACCCTGCAAATTAATGACAAGTAGCTGCGGTTCTCAGAGTGTACAGGTTTTCTTTCGAGTTTGTAAAACAAACAGCAGAATGTCACCACAGCCTTTAATTTCTTCTTGTACATACCATTCACAGTACATCAACAGCCCAAATAATATTGCACTGGATTATTTTAAAAATTTTTCATCTTGCAAGTAGTATTCACTTTTCAAAGCCAACAGATGAACAATTTGGGCAACTTGCACCAAAAAAATGGTTAGATAAGGATCCTATACTTTATTTATACCACATGGAGTTGTAGCCCCAAAGGGAAAATGAGAACGAGCTGTAAACGGTTTCCTTGTTAAAGACAGAAAATTAGTAATTCCTTGCTGATTAAATGTAGAAAGACTGGGGAAAAAAAAAATGAAATCTGAAATATCTCATTCCTGTTAGACTGCTTACTGTATATATAATTATATTCTATACTGTGAAAGTCCATCTACATGTAAAAATCCAGCAGTCTACAGATTAACATGGTAAAAAAAAAATAATATATTTTTATGAAAAGAGAAGAAATAGTGTTTGCCTCAGAGGAGAAAATATTCAGATTGTGAAGTCTTTTTTTTTTTTTTTTTTTTTTAGGTGCAATCTTTGAGGCAACAAAATGTCTTTTGGCATTTGGCACTCTAATAAGGACAATATTTTAATACTGGCACAAGCTAAAAACAGCACAGAATGACAAAATACAAGACATGAAACGAACTGCAGCCACTGGGATGATGGTAAGCTAATTCGAACATACGGAGAACTTAAACAGTTTTGCTGAGGAATTGACAGTTTCTGCAAAACCATACTTAAATTTTTCTTTTCTTTTACCAAATTTTAAGTTTTACTAAACTTGGAGGGAGAAAAGAGTTTCAAATGTCCTCTAGAAAATCAGCAGCTGCTGGACAATCAACACGGCGGCTTGTTCAGCCGTCAATAGGCATGAAGCTCTTTATGACTCAGAGCTCGAGTGCGTGAGGCAGAGCTGGTGGCACTTCGGATCACTTCCATCCACCTGAGAGGAGGCAGGAGGAGAGACACAAACAAAAGAGCGGTCAATCCCTAAGGAAAGATTTCTTGAAAGACACAGTCTGCGCTATTAGTTCTACACAGTTTTATTTTCAGTGCCTACCGGAGAATCTTGCTACTTTACTCCCAAGTCTATCCGAAATCAAGATGCTCTAGATCCAAACGCGTTTATGAACAGAGGTTTAAAGATGATAAACGGGGAAAAGGGGCCCAAAATTCATTAATTTAGTAGTGGTTTTACTTGTTTTGTAGACACCAAATCTCTCTTTTTTTTTTTTTCTGGATGGTCCAAGTCAGGAGCAGTTGAGACCAACCATTCTTAATTCTAGAGTGAAAAAATGTAGTTTAGCTGTGGTTGCTGCTACTTTTCTCTAGAATTGAGAAAGAGCTTTTGCGTTTTTTCCAATTCTACTCATTTATTTAATCACCTCTTTCCCACAATTTGCCTTATTTATAGTTTTAGACTGACCTGGCTAAAACTTAATAACAGCTTTCCTGAATAAGAGAGAACATTAAGCTTTTTAACATGTTAATGCTTCATATAAAACGCCTAAATTAATTCCCAGAATGAACAAGCTCAAACCACACTTTAGGAGTAGTGCCTGCTTCCTGGCTTTCCATGTATCTGAAATTCAGTGGGAAGTGTAAAAATTACATGCTGAAGTGGCAGAAATACATGGGATTACTATTACAACTACAACAGTATGAAAACCAACAACTAGGTTCTAGCATTACTGATTTAAAAATGTCTTTTAAAATTTTAAAGGGCTCTTTCTCTAGTTGTGCTGATCTACTTGCCTGCATCAATCAATTTATTAAACTTCACATCTAGTGACCTTGCTGGGGAAAAAAAAAAATCCCAGAGTTTTACAAAATTCCCTCTGACAGAAGACCAACTTACCTTTCAAACGTGTATTCGCTTTCAGCCCTGAAGTAGTACACGTGGGATTTGAAATGTAGCTTGAAGACATAATCTTTGTGAATGTTTTCAGATTCGGAAGGAATGGTAAGTGAATATCCCAATAAAGGAAGGCTGGCTAAGGGATGATTGTCCTGAAAAGAAATGATGGAAAATGCTGTGAGATCAAATGCCCTTGAGAAAAGGGAGCACCTAAGTGAAATGAAAGCTAGGTGCACGCTCATTTAAAGGCCGCCATCATGTTTGTTTCCACGTGTGTGTGGAAAAAATACCAGCTTTGTATAATCACAATGAACTTAATTGTCTGGTAGTTTCAGCTGCCCATCTTTATAGGCCCTTCTCATAAGGATCTGCTACAGGCTGTATCCTCATAAGAAAAGTTGTCTGAAATCTTGGACTTTCACTCTTTTCAAACTGACAAACATAAAACTCCATCATGTGGCATCTGCAGAGTACCAGGCGTGTTCATCCTAGGCTTGCAAATGCCTACTCCTTTTGACATGTAATGGCCACCCTGCAGCACTCGTTGCTTAAGGCCTTTTATGTCATGGGTGACATGTAAGAACAAATCATTTCTTGATCCTGCTTATGTGCAGAATGTCCTACAATTCACTTTTTTTTTTTCTTTAAGCACAGAAACTCTAACATCAAGGCTTTCTGTAGCAAGGAAAGCATGACATAGCAATTGGAATGATTTTGTGCTTATGCCCTGCTTGAACACAGAGATTCAAGGATCCAACAGATTTTGGCAGGAACCCCCTACTTGTGTGGTGGGATGTCTGCTCAGGTGGGTCAGTCATTGGCTGCTGTTCTCTCGTTTGACTTGAGCATCAGTGATGGTAAACAAAGTTTCTAAGCCAGTATGAATAATCTCAGATTTTGTACAAGGGAAAACTCTTGTTTAAACTCGCACCACAATTTCTGAGCAGTAGCGATGTCTGTTGTACTTTTAGGGATGAGATGCACTGCGACTGTTCAAAGTTTCAGGAAACAAGTTCTTCAGTTGAGAAGCGATGGGAACAGCAGCAGTAACGGCTGTGTTGCCGTGACCAGTGCACCCACGTGTCTTGCCTACAGCACCCTTGAGTGATGGCCGCTTTTCTCCCAGCTATCACTTTGAAAACAAAAGGTCTTCTCCAGCCACACAGGCTGGTGCAGTCCGTTACCTGGTGCGATTTATAGAAGAACATGCAGAAGTTGGTGAACACCACCCAAAGCTTCTGCCAACCGTTGCTGTTTTTGAATTTTCTTAGGAGATTCCCAGACAGCTGGTTCTGGAACAGATCAAAAGTAACCAAATAAAACAGTGAAAGTTACCTGCAGTTTAATTACAGTCAGAAAAATGAGCTGCTTTTATCTGGTTGTATGTGACCTTGCTGTATGTGACAATGCTTTGGTTGAATGGATGTATTTTTCTTCTGCATTTTTTTACTACTAAGTAGGACTTAATGTAACACATTTTAGTGTTTTGTAGCTGGGTACTGCCAAAAACTTCAAGCTACTACACTTACTGGGTTGGTTGGTTTTTTTTCAATCAAGGTGGCTTTTGGTAATACATTACTAAACATCAGTCTTGTTATCCTACTGTCTTTTCTCATCAAATGATACTAAAATAGAATAATGGAAACAGAAAGTCTGACATGAATTTGTGATGTAAAGGAAAATTATGACGTACTTTAGAATTGCAGATAGAGATTGAACTCTCAGTACCCAGTGAGTTCGTATGGTAACTCTTCAAAGATTTCAAAAGCAAGGACTGTTTAAGGTTAACCTTAGCTGCATTTTGGATATTTTAACAAAAAGCAGGAGGAAGCCGTAACCAAGGACAAGTATTTAATGTCTGGCTGAAGAAACTGAAGATGTAAAGTCCAGCACCATTGTGCCTTGCAGATGAAGGGGAGTTCTCAGTGAATTATTAACTACTTCCCATTCCTTGTTGCCTGTCAGCGCTCTCACCTGGATGAAAATAGCTGTTTACATCATTCGCATTATATAATGCATAAGCTAATGAATGACTTAAGCTGTAAAGCTAAACAGTCAAAGTCTGGTGGTCCTGATCTATCTACTACAACTGAAACAGTCTTGAAAATGTTCTGTTTTCACCAATCTTGGATATACATTAAAGCCTTTGTTTTAAATCATCCCATTCTCTGATATCTGGACCGCTGCCTCCTTGCCCTAAGTTACAGGAGTACTCCTTAATTTTCTGTTACCTCATTACTCTGGAGGATATCATAAAAGGACAGGCTTTGCATTCGGTACCAGCAGACATATGAAATGGAAACAGGCCGCTGATCACTGATCAGTCCAGCAGGTAGGGAAGTACAGTCACTGACAGAGAGAGGATCTTCTACCACGAGAGAGACAGAAAGGAGGGAGAGACACAAAGAAAATAAACGATAATGCTGAAGTGAGAGCCACCAACAGAATGACGTGAGCATGAGCGTAACCTGCCACGCATGGAACAGCAGTGGAACTGAAGATGTTTTCACAGAACAATGTATGTCTCCGGGGTGTGTCTGGTCTTCGCTGCTTTGTTTGCTTTCATTTGAGGCACGGGGAGGAACAAAATTAAGGAACAATGAGCGCTGTGCTCAGAGGAGAAGCTTTGCCTAACTAAATGTTTTAATCGTTAGAATTAGTCATGATTTAAGTTCTGGATCTATTTATAAGAAGCGCTCTGCTTTAGGGAAAAAGTACGAGATCGTGTTCCGTGCTGAACTATTCCTCCCTTGCAGGATATAAGGGTATAAAGAGCGGAAAATCCAACTGTACGGGAGCGTCACGAGGCTCTACAGCCAGCGTTTGCTAGTACAGAATCATTTTCTCTGCCACATTTCGGCAACCAACTCGCTTTCTGTTTAACACCCGAAGCAGTTAGTTACACAAACTACGACTAGGGTCTGTCCTCGCATCTCTGCGTTCTGCATCTGCCCATCTTCTCTAGAGCAAGGGTGGCCTGGTGGCTGAGGGCTGACCCAGCTGTAAGATTCCTTTCACCAGTTTCACTGAGCATAAATTTCCATTTGATGAGGACTGTGATAACGTACGGAGAGCTCCCTGGAGCCTCTCTTGGGTGAAGGAAGAACACCAAAGCAGGCTTATCACTTCATCCTAAAACCTACACTAAACCAGGAGTCTTTCATTTTAATCCTTGAAAAGTGTATCAAATTGGCTTAGCTGTGATCGGGGAGGGGGGGAAAGGATTTTTATTTTGAGGTGGAAAATGCAAATAAAGGAAAAAGCAGATGAGACTGAGCAACGAGACAAGGTTCCAGAAAAGATGGCTAGGTAAAGAAAGTACGTTAGTAATACATGTAATTAAAATTCTGGCTGCAGCAGCTAAAGACAATATCCTTTCAGCTCAAGCAATGACTTAATGCCTCTGTAACAGAAAGCATTAAGACAGTTTGACCTGCTTTAAATTTGAAAGGGAATCAGCATTTTTTTGGGACAGATACTTCTATGAAAATCACTGCTCTAACTGATTTTACAAAGATGCATTGAGGGAGCGATAACATGTTTCTTGACTGATGGTTTATACCATCGTTTGAGGATGCAGCAGTCAGTTTAATCGGTGTGCCTGAAACTTCCCCGAAAGGAGACAACGGAACAGCGCGCTTAGTAAGGAGGAGCAAAAAGGAAATTGTCATTCAAGAGCGAGTCAGGAGCTGCAGTTCAGATCGTTCTGAGGCCGATACCTCCACAGCAATACTAAAGTCGATCATTGAAACACTGGTATTTCTGTGCCAGCAGACGTGCACCGTAGTGTTGCCACGGTGTGGTGACTGACGTTCGAGTGAGGTGCGGGATGCACTGAGGTCGTCCTCAGATTCCTGGTCTACAGTAGTTTCATCAGGAGACTCTATGAAATGCAGGGAAAAAGCATCTTTCTTCCTCTATGCAACAACATATATAATTGGAAAAATTAAACAAATCAGTTCTGTCCACAATAGTGTGAACTAATTTTAAAACGCACTTTTACAAATAATTTTTCTGCAGACGTTAAGTAGATTTTTTTTTTTTAAAAACGTGTTTTTGCAAGTGTTAGAATCAAAGACTAACTACCGTGCTTTGTTGGTGCTTTTAATACCTTCCAAGGACAGGCACTGCCCAAATCTTGTTAAATAGTTCCTGGACTCATTATAAGTCACTTCTCTAGTCAGTGAAACTTTCTGCTAACATCAACAAGAACATTAAAAATGGCATACAAATAAATAAATAAAAAATAATAGATCTATCTAAACCCCAGCATTTTTCACTGCTTTGCTTAGAAGCAATCGCCAATCATACAGATGATGAATAAAGTGAATAAAACCTACTCTCTAGCATTTACTTACTATTGTCAGGTGGGCTGCTAGCCAGTAACTCTGGGGCAGGGCCACTGCTTTTCTCTGCCAGGTCTATCGCCATCTGAATGTCCTCAGTCCATTTGTCCTTTTCAGCACGGGTGCTAACAATGAAAATTCGTGGTTTATTCACTTTCATACAGGCTGAAAGCAAACTTTTAAGAAATAGTCACAAGCTGAGCTTACTATTAATTTAAATAAATAAATGCAGACACAAGATGCTACGGTTTTTTTTTCCTAATAACTTAGTTTTGGTTCTGACTTGCACAACTGGCACTCTATTTTCATAGAATCATAGAATGGTTTGGGTTGGAAGGGACCTCAAAGCCCATCTAGTTCCAACCCCCCTGCCATGGGCAGGGACACCCTCCACTAGACCAGGCTGCCCAAAGCCTCATCCAACCTGGCCTTGAACACTGCCAGGGAGGGGGCATCCGCAACCTCCTTGTCTGTTCACTCTTTTTTTCCCCCACAAGTGACTTCCACAAAAGAATATACCTTTGAAATTGCTTTAGGAGCAAATTCAAACAAAATGACGCCTCTCTGCTTTTCTACCTGTCCCACCATGAAAGCTGCAGAGAAACACGGTTTGTACGTGTATGCTGTCTTCACTGAATTACCTCGCAGCAACAACAATGGACTGGTGTTGACCTCGCAGTGTTAGACAATGAGGAACTCCCCATTCCTCTTCACTTTCTTCTATCTGAGAGATGAAAGCCCAAATGCAGTCAGATTGCAGGAAGTACATATTTCTTAAGGTGAAACAGTGAACCGAACAAGCCCTTAACCACTGGGAAAAACTAAGAGAAATGTTCACAAACAACATTTCAAGCCAGGTATTGAGAAGAAAAAAATGGTGACTTGCAAGTTGGGAAACCAGTAAGTTCCACAATAACCTCTTAAACCAAAAGCATGGCTTTGTGTCAAAAAAAAAAAAAAAAAGAAGAAGAGGAAAACAGTGGTATTTTATTAGAAGAGAGATTCAGCATACCAAAGAACATGTTAAAGGCTGAGAGTGCTCTGGCCACTGCAGCATAACAGAGTTCTGTTGTGAACAAGTCCACGCCAAATGGACATCAGTAGCTGAGGAGATTCCTCCAAACACTAGATAAAACTTGAAGCGTCACAGGTGTTTAGAGAACTTCTGTTACTGCGGTAGTGATTATCTCACTCGATTCTCAGAAAAACAGTACGGACTAGATAGAAACCCATGAGGAGTTTCACTGAAAATAACTGGGGGGGAATGAAAGTGTTTCGAAACTAGCAAAATATTTTTGAAATCACATGAGAAGAGGTGACTAGGTGCTATTGCCTCAAATTCGCTGTTTTCCAGAAGACTTGCAACAAGAGCTCCAAGTAACATATTGCTGCCAATTTCCCATTACTTTGGCTTTTAAGATACAGAGCTGAAAACATTATGGATTTTTTTTTTTATAGAAATTAGATTGTTACTACTGTTTACTTGCCTTGCACAATGCGCCTACAAGCAATTGGTGGTGAATTACTTGTAAGAATCGTGGTTAAATTTATGGTTTTACAAAAATAAAGAACCCATCTCACAAGAAGTTTGCATTATGAGGAAGCTGCCCCCCAAAATGCCCCCCCTTCCCTGCTTTTGCTATATCATCACCTTTGTGTAAAAGGCTGCACGAACACACGCTGAACCCAGCACAGCCCCATCAGGCACTGCAGAATGTAACCATAACTTCTCTGAATCAGCTTTCCATCCGGCAGATATTAATGAAACGATTAAGAGGGGACCGCAAATGGCCACTTAAGCATGAATCCCTTAAGTTCTCACAATACTTACTGTCATGCCATACAGCGGAAGATGCCCGTGGACTTTAAACTGATTTGATGCTGTCAGGCCTCTACTTGTGTACAACAAAATATCATTAAACTAAAAAGCAAGAATAAGCATTATTAGAACGATGTCAGTGTGTATGTATGCAGAAAACAAAATCAGAATGGTAAATATGGGAAAGCTAGCCAGCGCTGGCTGACTATTTATATGGCAGTCCTAATGCCTGAATCCAAAATCCTGGCTTCCACAAGATTCCAGTATTAGTGCCTGTTCTTTTCCCTTCTCAGCTAGTCTCAGGCACGTTCCCAGGCTTCCACCGGGTATCTTCTGCTGCCATCTTATATTCCCTTTCTGATCTCTGGCTCAGAACAAGCCACAACAGCAGTGAAACCCAATGGTACATTTCACACTCTGCTGTACTTTGAAGCTGTGGAAGGTAAGTGTGTTTCACCAATATTTTTTTTCTGATTTGTGTGGAGAGATAAGCAAGCATGTCCTGAGAGGCATGTCCAGCTTAACTCTCATGAAGTAAGGGGCTATCTATTATTCCGCATATTCAGAAGGAAGCTGTGAGACCTGGTTTAAAGTAGGTGGCTTTAGGTTAGAAACATGAAGGTGAAGAGAGCAAATATCTCAATTTTGCGGAGCTTCTTGCACGTAACAGCAGCTGTCAAAAGCATGTCAAATGATTGCCTGCATTGTGTTGCTGTAACACGAATGGCATATTTTCACTGTGCCACCTGGGTCAAAGGATGTTTTTCTCAAACCAGACAGTTGCATCAAGAAAAATCATACTCAGCGGTGTGAAACAGATCTCTCCCAAAGACATCTACAACCCAGCAGCAACAATTTATGAAGCTTTGTGGATCGGCCACTAGAGGGGGATTGAATTTTGCCAATGATTACACATGTACTCTGAGTCTCAGAATACCAACTCGGGATTTTATCTCCAAAGAGATTCTGGTGCTCGAGACAGCCCGAGGCTTCCTTGAAAGCACAAGCAACTGATAAAAACTAAGACTGACTTGAGAGTCTAGTCTCAATTTTAAAAATGTTTTACACAAGTACAATATTGAGGTATCAGCTAGTAATAAGAATTGTGATATGCAAAAATATATGCACAATATTCTTTAGGCTTCCCTTTAAAGGCAGAGGATAATCCTACTCAGGTAGATTTAGTGGTTATGCCTTGGGCTTATTTGAAAGATTAATTGTCAAACATCTCGTAAAACCTAGCACACTCGCAAGCAGTTCTAACACACCCACTGTCTTCACCTTTTGCATGCAAGGAGCCAAGGAAGTCTTTTCCTGCCACATTGCACTGACTCTTTAGTGTTCTGCTCCGTAACGCTGGGCTATAAAATCTGTGCACTCTGCCAGGCATCCCAGTGCCCCAGCACCAAGGGCTCAGCGGCAGGAGGACGGGGAGCCTGGGAGCAACTCGGCTGGCGAAGAGAGGAGGGGAGAGGAGAGGGAGAAGGAGAGGGAGAGAAAGAGGGAAAGGAACCATCTGGTTGGCTCTTGTGCGTCAGAGACTGAGAGAGAATGCCGCAACCTGAAAAAGCTGCAAGTGCTGGTGGGAAGAGATAATCTTTCCTAGTGCAAGAGCTACAAAATGCATCTCCAGGTAAAGGCAGGTCTTTCAACATGCTGGGCACTCATGGGCTGAAACTGGATGGTTTGTGGAGAAACTTGGTTCTGTACTGTGTCCTGACAGCATTATGCGGATTATTGTTCGTATCACCAGGAGTTACTCTTTATCTTCTCCTCTGGCCATGATCACTAATCCTGGTGCCCCTTTCCATTGTATAATGACTCTGCTTTTATTTAACACAATGTTGATAGATATTATTTTGTCAGGATATTCACAGTGTCATATAAAAACAAATAAGTTTTATCTCTGTAAGAAGCACTTACAAAGAGAATTGGGTTTGGACAGAAACATAAGTTCTAAACAAACAGCTACACAGTGATGTATTACGTTAACTTAAATAAGGCTGTTCAGAAATACTTACTGTAATTCAGAGTTTATGTCTAATAGTTTGCCTAATAGTTGCTTACAGTTACATTTCATTATATAAAGGAAAAACTGCCTTCTTGCTTACCAGGAAAAACATCCGTTGCTGTAAACCTTTTCCAGACAACTTACTAAGACTGCCCAGTCTAATGAACTCCTGTTGGAAACAAATACAAAACAAAGATGTATCTTCTGCAAAAATGATGACAATTTTTTATTATGCAAAACCAACTATGACTACTTGGTCATAACGACTGACCTGACTATCAGTCACCATGACTTTTTTTCTTTTCTTTATTAAATATGTTAAAGATAGTATTTATAGAATAATTTCTTTTCATTTGTAACTGTCTTTAGGATAAACTCTTTTACAGTCTCATTCATTTTAAGAAAATTCAGCTAAGCAAAATTTTCTCTACCAAACATTTAGTCCTTCAGACAGCTCCCTCTTTCATTGGTTTTGAACGTGTATTTTTCACATTACAAATGATGTAAAAACTAACAATGAATTGGCCTGTATGTTATTGGTTAGCCACTGGTAAACTTCTGTTGTGCATATGGCATACATAGCTCTTACGGGGATGGAAAATCAGTTACACAAATCAACATCACCCTCAGCAACAGAAGAAGAGGGACATTTGTCTGGCAGGGTGAGTTATCCTAGTACCACCCATGTTGTATAATACAGTACATTAATTCAGACCAAACTGCTTAAGAATGTTAGGGATGGAATTGTAGGAAAAGTAGCACATCTGTAACTTTCAAAATGCCGGATTTCCTGGGCTTACGGTGAACTATAAGTAACTCACCCTTCCATTTATCTGAAACCCATGAAAACAACATTTTTAGTAACTCCCTCCAGCTTCTGCCAAGAGGTTTATATTTATTTATTACAGTCTTTCGAAGGTCATTCTACTCATAATTGTGCATGTAAAAGGCATATAAAGCATCACAATCACCTCCAGCTTAGCAATAAACCGGCTGTCCAAGATTCATCTGTTCAGAGAGAGACTCCAGTCACCTTAGGGTTGCTGTGATGTGCCCAGTGCCCCGACCTGCACTGCCCAGGGACTAACTAAGGGGTGGAAAAGTGGCTAAAGGTGCTTATCTCTAGGGCATGGTAAGCTCATGTTTCTAGAGAGGCCACTGGAAGCTGCTGTTGGCCACCAAAGAATATTAATCATAATCACTGTTTATATGTTACCACCTTATGGTCATTAGCAGCCAAATGCCATGTGAACACACTAATTAAGAGCTGCAGGTCATCGTAATCAGCAAGCACAGCTTGTTTTAATGTCCAATACAGGAACCAGCTCGGTGGCCAGACTGGGGCAAGGTGAAGAGGACGGTTACTGTCCCCTTGGGACAGCTGAAACGCCAGCCTAACATGAGACTTCTTTTCCAAGATGCGGAGTTCAGACACCTTTGGGTAAACCCAGCCATGGGTGACAGCGGCATTCGCCTCCCAGCCCGGCCTGCACCGGGGCAGGGATTTCGGCGGGGCTAGAAGAGCGGCCAAAGGGCCGGCAAGCAGCGACACCTTAGGCACGTGCCAGAGTGTGGTGGCCAATGCTTTTTGTCTTGGCAGGCAAACAACCTCTGCACCTCATCTGCCTTTTTCTTGAACTTCCTAGGAGAGGAAGACTGCTCTGTCTTTAAGTAGGGTAGGGTAGCAGAAACAAGCAATGACAGCGTTTAATTTCATGTGATAGAGAGATGCACAGGCTGTGAAATGTCCTGAGGGGCTTGCCAAGGAAGTGAACAGTCTGGATCACTGGAAGGAGGCATGAGCCATGGCAGCTGCTTGGGAGACCGGGAAGGGGCAAAGTGAGGAAGCGGGGAACAGCCACAAATCGAGAAATACCTGTGCTCAGTGATGCCTTCCCAATGGCACATCAACTTCAACCCCCTTTTTCTAAATGTTTTACTCCTTAAATGAATTAGACCCTAGGGAGTGCAGCAAGCTGCCTCTCTGCCACGACCCCACTGTGGCAGCAGACACGGACACGGCCCGGCGAGCAGATCCCAGGCTGTGGCTCTCGCTGAGCGGTGGTCAGGCCAGCCTGCTGGCGTGCGTCAGGGCTGGAGGGACGGGCTGCAGGGCAAGTTCAAGTGCTGCCGTATTTGCAGTTCAATGCAAAACTCATCTTTTTTTCCTGAGCTGTTTCCCAGAAAAGCATAAGGGGCAAGAATAGCATAGCAATGCATTTTGCCGGCATTTCAATTGCCGCAAGTACTGGTTTTGTGTATTACAAACGAAAGTCAGGGGAGTGGGGAGGAAATTACTACAACAACAGACAACTCTCAAGTTTGCATGCACAGATAGGTGCACCTTGAAAAGTAAAAAAAGACTACTGTCCTGGTTTCCACTGAGATAATTTTCTTTCTAGTAGCTGGCATAGTGCTGTGTTTTTGATTTAGTACGAGAATAATGCTGATAACACACTGATGTTTTCAGCTGTTGCCAAGCAGTCAGGGACTTTTCAGCTTCTCACACTGCCCTGACAACGAGAAGGTGGGGGGCACCCAAGAAGCTGGGAGGGGGCACAGCTGGGACAGCTGACCCAAACTGGCCAAAGGGATAGTCCTTACCATATGATGTCATGCTCAGTATATAATTGGGAGGCAGGCTGGGAGGCAGTTTGACTCAAGAACTAGCTGAGTTGGCTTCAGTTAGTGAGCAATTGTGATGTGCCTCATTTGTTTTGTATAGTCTATTATTATTACTATTATTATTGTCTTCATTTTCTGCCCTATTAAACTGTCTTTATCTCAACCCACAAGTTTTACTTTTTTTTTTTCTTTTCAATTCTCTCCAGTGTCCCACTGTGGGGGGACTGAGCGAACGGCTGTGTGGTTGTTTTAGCTGCCGGATGGGTTAAGCCACAACAGCTACAAACATTACACTGAGGCTTGTTTATTCTGAAATAAGCCACCATTTCTAAAAAAAGCATGACAAGTAAGAAAGAGATGTTGGTATTTTTATAACACAATTAAAAGTGTTTACTTAAGGCAACACTGTCTCAAAAATTATTGCCTAACGTTACACGTAGACTAAAGAAACTACTCATCCCCAGGGCCATGAGTTTCAAAGCAAAGCATTGTGAAAGGGCTGAATGTCCTCCAGCACAAATGTCTTTCTTTCCTTTAATCTGCCATGCTTTAGCACTGAGGGTTGAAAAAAAAAAAAATTAAGGGCAGCAAGAAATTAGGAAATGTGCAACTGCTCAAGCTCTGAACACTGGGATAAATACTACATTTTTACCGCCTCTGTTGTAATAGATGTTTGGATTAGCTTACAACAGTCCAAATCTATACATAAGATAAATGTAATAAAATCAATAAAAAGGTAATAAAGATGATTGCTTCTTCCCACTTTAAAGGCTGCTGTTTTCTATGGTATTATGTTTACATTTGGTAGTTTTTGGTGAGAGAAAAAGGTTCATATGAGAAAAGGCAATTTCACAGTCACTCCTAAGAAACAGGTTTCTAAAACATACCTAATGCTTTGAAATTGGCTAAGACCTTGATCACGACTCTGCTACTTACCCTTCCTGGTATCACCAGATTGTCTATGCCTATCAAGTCTTTCTTGAGTTCATGCAGCTTCTGGAAGTTCTCCATCTTGATCATATTGCCATGGAGCTGAGCCACCATTTCAGAAATCTCAGCCAAAGCAGCTAGATAGACAGAACCATAAAATGCTTATTAAAAATTTACAAAGAATGTTCAAAAAGAAAGACGGCTTCTGGCCGCAGCACCCAGCTCATGAACATCACCCTTCCTGTGCTACCCTTCTCCTTCACCGTGTAAACCTACTCAGGCAGACTAAAACCGGCACAAACTCTGGACATCATCTCATGGAGTGGAGGGGAGAGGGTGGAATGTTGTAATGAAGAGACAGTCTATTTCCTCAGCCATAATGTTGCTCTATTTTAGCCACAGGGACTTGTAGGAATATTTGAGTCAATTCAGAGCACCAACAAACAGGTTCTCCTAAAGGACTTCATTTCTTACATCTCCAATTAATCTAGGGATTTTCTCTATGCTTAAAAATTTCCCTCCTCGCCTGCAGCACACTGGGTCAAGTCCATATTTGAAAACACCAGGAAATGGCAGCATCATTTATTGTATCATATCAGATGCTAAACAGTCATCTTGGGGTTTGTCCTCAGTCCCAGCAATGAGCACAAATAAAAGGGCTGCACGTTGCTGAGTCGCATCATGGCTCTACTTCATTCTCTCCAAAGAGACTACCAACAACGAGTGACCTAACACCTGGGAGTGTTCTTCCTAAGGAAAATCTCCATTGTTGAAGGGATTTTTTGCTGTGTGAAGAAGGATCAGGTGGAATACATGAGGAAGGAGGCACTATGAAATCCCACTCTGCAGCAGCAGAAGCCAACCGAAGCGCAGGCTGCTGCTGATCTGCTTCCCATACCTTGTCTTTTTGCTGTGCAGCAACACAGTAAATCAACTCAGGGAACTGTGCTGAAAATCACTTCACTGCTTAATCTTTTCTGGGGGACCAGCTCATGGACTGAGTCCCTGTGCCATCATGTATGCGAGCACCAACCTTGATACACCAAAACAGAAGGGCAGTCTCTGAACGGGCAAACTGATTGACCAGCTTTAGTGCCAGAAGAGCAGTTACAGCCATTTGTGTTAAAAAAAGACAGTCAAGAGAACAGTAACAGTGGTTCTTCCTTCTTACGTCATTGCTCAGAGCGCAGTTCATCCACCTGTTAGTGGGAGACCTGTGCTCTCTGCTGGGATTCACATCCACTGCTCCCATTTTTTTTTGCTTCCTTTACACTCTGACCTCTAACAAAAATCTGCAAACACCTCAGTAAGAGACTGATCCAACAGCGATGGTGTTCTCGAGTCCCACTGCCCTTCTCATGCTCTTTTATTTTCACCCCTGAATCCTGTGTTTGCATCCATTTCAAAAGCGGAGCAGGAATCAAACCTTGATGGTTACTGCACTCTCTGGAGAGGTGGGAATGGACACATCATCCTCATCATCTAGCCTTGGCTAAAAGAAATGAAGGCACTACTCGTTGCATTCCTTGAGATCATTCAGGCAGTAGCTACATTTAGGTAAACATCTGTGTCACGCAGCACGTCAGTGCCACAGACCTCTCTGGCATTTCCTGTTGCTACAGGTCAAGTTCCCTCCACATTTTGTGCGTTGCCTGCTGCGGGTCTCATCGCATGGCATCTAAGAGAACTTCGCCAACTAACTCAGCTGACACCTCACAGCTGGGAGGAGTCATGCCAAGCATTGCTCCCTGGTGCCTCTATAGACAACACCGTCGTGTTTAAATGTAGATAGCTTACAAGAGGATGGGGGTAAGAAAGGAGGAAAACAAGTCATCAAAAAGAAATAGCAGGAAGTGAGTTCAGACTACAGGAGAAAAATTTCTCCACATTTGGAAAAAAACCATGTTGGCAGCCTTGAGCTCTTCAAACAAATCATGGAAATGGTAATAGAACAAACTGTATGTCTGGAAAAATAACACATAAGGACACATAACACTTAAAGACATAACAACAGCAGCCACACTGGCTCAGACCGAGGGTTCACCTGGGCCAATATTCTGTGTTCCTAATGGATCTCCAGGGAAAGCTAGGAACAAGACCAGTACATGGTACGTTCTCTGTGCTCTCTCCCAACCTCCCAACTGTTTTCAGTTCAAGTGACTTCCTGAACTGCATGTCATTTCTGTGTGTTTAATAACCCCCAGCAGACTTCTCTTCCAAGTACTTGTCCAGATTGTGGCATAATGTGTATAGAAAAGCAACCTTAATCCGACCGTTTCTGGTCTTCTCAGTGTTGGGTTTTGCAACTCAATCCTTTTTCAGTGTAGGCTTTAAAAAAAAGATTATTTTTTTTGTCCAGCCAGGCACCTCTAATGATTTGGATGTCATTGCCCAGCTCCAGAAATTGATGTCTTTTCTCTTACTTACCTCTCGAATCCCTGAAGTCTATGTGACCTGGTGGGTAGTGTTTGCAAAGCCTCTCCATTATCTGCTTGTAGTGCATAAGCCTGTGTAACGGTCTGAGAAGGAAGGTATTGAGAGGCAAGTAGCAGACTTTCTGTAGCTCGAAATCCCTGCAAAAGGTCTCCAGCTTGCGAGAGTTCTTGATCCCATTCTCCAACTCCATTAAAATCTCATTGTGCTTCCACAGGTGAATTGTCAGTTGCTTACAGGCACAAAGAAAAGAGCATGTGGTAGAGCTATTAGCAATCACTGTGAGACATGACTCAGCCCAAACCTATTCCAATAAAAAAATCCAACTAGCACAGCAGTTGGGATTTTGCAAACAAAATCACTGCGCAGCACAACGGTTCTGATATTCACTTGAAAAGGAGAAATGGCATTACTCGTTTGAAGTACACACCCCCACGTTCCCTGTAAACAAGACTACATAAGTAAACAGAACTAAGTCTCGTATCAGTGAGAAATGCAAAGGCAAGGAGATGACATGAACATAGCTCATGCACGTGTAGGTGCAACAGGGAGAGAGCTACACAATGCAACAGCAGAGCTAGGAAACAAAATGGGATTGTCTAGGAGGATGAAGGGATTTAGTTGCCCTACTTCCCTTCGGTGCTTCTGGGGAACTGAGATGCAGGCAACTGGACTTCGAGCTTCTGCTCCCCTATTATTAATGAAAAGTTGCATGTCCTGGGAATCCAAACTAACACAAAAATAGAGGAGTTGTCTGACAGAACTGGGTATGCTAGAGTTGCTCATCCCTGGATTAGTGCAGTCTCTAAGATGATCCCACTGGCAGGAGGGGAGTTAGGCGCCAGCAAGTGAATGAGGTTTGCATGAAATACGTAACCTCATTAAGGTTTCAGCATCAAAGACATTCACAAGACCCATTTAAAACAACTTAGCAGTACTTTTTGGAACAATTAACACAGAGGCTTCATTTGTGTTTTGCAAAAGGTAAACTGGTTCTTCAGGATGCACAGAGCTTCTTGAGCAGCGAAAACAAGTCGCCCAGTACCTGGTAGAATATTAACCAGCAACAAAAGAGAAATTGAATGTGTATGTTGAATGGGCTTGAGAAAACTGGCTTATTCTAAAGCTCCTGCTTTTTGACATATTTCCAATCAACTCCCCCTCTCCTGTGATTTGTGACATCCTTACCAGAAATACACCTTCCCTACAGCCAAGCTGCTTCCTCCCATACACTGCACGTTCATTTTACAAGCCTGTAACTCAAGCAATGACACAGCAGACCCTCTGGACTACTACAGAGGCTGCCCATTAATTACCTGCTCTTAAATTCTTTCCTATGTTAATTAAACAAGGAGTGTCAGTTTTCCGGTCTTTTAACAGGTCTCATGATAAATATGTGGAGTTTTAACTAACTTCATTGTTTCCTGCGCAGTTCTTAAAGTCAAATTGGGTTTTGCCTCTTTCCTCCATATATCTGTGCTTATCGGCAGTGGTGGTTCTTAAAACAAAATCCTCTAATGGGAACGGGAGAATGGCAAAGGTGAAAGCCCACTGACAGGTCTAAGTTACACTGAGGACTGTACACTCTCATTAAACTAGTGCCACAGAAGGACCTGCAGACAGCAAAGGACAGACAATTTAATGTTCCAAGGTACCAAGGGGAGAAGCAGAGCCTGTCAGAAGCTGAGATTCCAAAAACTGTTTGTGCAAAGGTGCGTACTTCTTGAGAGCAGGGATGGAGGTAGGAAAGCCCCCCCCTGCGCTTCTTCCAATGCCTCTGAATTGTGTCTTGAGGGGAAAAAGCAGTTCCTGCCAAGTACACTGTAGAAAGGGTACGGCCGCCTTATTGGTGACAGAGCTGTCGGGGTAGGGAACTGTAAATCAACATTTCTACATTCTCTTTTTATGATTTGCTGTATAATTATTTGCTCGTCACTTAACCTCTCTTCATCTCTCTCTGTCCTTCTGAAAGATAAGCCCAGCGCTAACTAACCTCTCAGGAGAGCTGTAGAGATTAAACTGCCCTTTCCTCCAGCCAAGGACTCAAGGCTGCTCCATTTACTAACTGCAGAACGCCGAAGTGGCAATCACCGAGGAAAGATTTATCAGATGGTTTCAAAAGCACTTTGAGATTCACATGCCAAAGGTGCAGAGCCATGTTTTGCCACACGCTGACCTGGATGCATAGCTACATTAATAAGGTGAGCTGTGTGTTATCCAACCGTACTGTGAAAGTCCATAGGGTTTTCCCAGGCTCCCGTGCCTGCCTCCCACGCACTTGTTCAGTAACACAGAGCATCAAAAAATACTACTCTGGCCAGACTAAGCACAGATGCAAAGTCTGCTGAACATTACACCTAGACTTACACTTCATATGTATATTTTTGCTTTTAGGTTTAAAGGGATTAAAGGCAATTATTTGCATTTATTCAAAAATCTTTCATCTAACTTGGCACCATAGTTCACAAGTATAAGTTTCCCAAATCAAATCAATATCCAAGTTGTGGTCACTACTTCTGCAATGTCTTAACACTTAAATTTGCATGCACAAGTAGGCACACTCGGCGTTTGAACAGCCTCTTCAGCCATACAAATTCTGATGTTTTGTCTTCTTATCTGAAAGAAAAAGGAACTGGAAATGAAATGTTCCCGAACTTTTGTGTTCGTTGTTCCTATATTTGGAGAGTGGACTGAGGAAAGGGGCTGGGCAATTTAAAATCAGCTTGCAATTCTGAAATCTCAGGGCTCACCAAACACTTGCTACTTCATCAGAGGAAACTTTTATAGCCTAAGCCTTGATTACAATTGGCAAAAACCAGCACAAGAGGCAACATCATATGAAAATGAAAAGCACGCTAATGTTAATCTGTGTCAAAGCTAAATAGTTACAGGATCATTCCTACCTTCATATTCTGAATGTTCTTTAGCATAACATCTCCAATTCTTTGGTAATCTCCTTTAATGTGAGCATTAGAGCGGCCTTCCCTGTCAGCAATAGAAATATCACACACTTCAGTCATGCATTAAAACCGCATAATCACTTATAAGCACAGAAAGGAACTCAATAGCTTATTTCTTTTAAAATCCTGGCCCCCATGCTCCTTCGCTCGAGAGCGTGCAAGGAATCTTCCTGACGGACATGTAATTCCCAGGTACAGTACACCCTTCCACCCAGCCTGGCTCGCACTCCTATCAACAGAGAAGGCAGGCACTTAACAGAAGGATTAGACTTTTGAAGAAAATTGCTAGTGTTTTTAAACACACCAGAGAAGGCTGGAAATGGCTTCAGAAAAAGACAGACATCAAAAACCCATGACAATATGTGGGCTTAGAGCAGAAGGATAATTCCGTTCAGAAACAAGGATTGCACCTCGGCACAGGACTCGCAGGTGGTCCTCCTCTGGAAAGCTTTGTGCTTGTGCAAGGGACAGTGGGACGCAAAAAAATGATCCATCCAGCATCTGGGTTTGACTCAGAAGTGTTACATACTGGCAGGAATTTTCTTTCAGTGTGTCACTTTTGGTATTAAAAATGCAAACTGCTCCCTCCCACCCAGCCAGCTGTACTTGGGTGGGTGCTCCATTTGGGAGAAACCCAGCTCCTGATGTGAAAAAGATATTCCTGCTTCTAAACCCATGTGCAAGACAGGCAGGGATACCACACTCTGACTGAATCCAAACACATCTTTCAGAAAACACAGGAGGAATAACCATGAATATAAGAACCTGTTACAGATCTGTTCCAACCAAGTTAGGTTTTGAAAAGAAAATCACTAGGGGAGTGTGAGGAGAAGCACTGTCCCCCTCCCCTTTCCAACTTCTAATACTGCATCCAAGTTTCCCGCAGCGTGGCTTTTTACATGCTGTCCTCAATTTTTAAAATTCAGTTCAACTCCCACGTCTGAGGATTGGGAGACAGATCCAGTCCTGATGTGAGCAACTGCAATTCAGCCAAAGAAATGCACTGCCTTGGAAGAGGACAGAAATATAATCAGGCTCTAAAAGAACCCAAGGATAACAGGACTTCTGTTTTGTGTAATTGCTAACTGGATATATTGTTTTTCACCCACTGGCAGTAGTTCACGCTTTTAAGAAAATTCTGTGTGCAGTGAAGGGGTAAGTGGACAACCAGGTGCTAAATCTCTCCATTCCTTAGTACCAACAATTTAGCCAGAGAGGTCCCACACTCACCAAATCATAGAGGACGCATCTGTTGTTAGGAATATACTGTAAGACACACAGATTTATTTATTTTTTTTAAATCCATACTATTACATGAACAGATGCATATTCAAATATATATTTTGTTTTGTGAAGTTAAACATGGTTATGTTCACGCTGGATAAACTCTCCCCATGCTTTTCTAACTGGGAAATGTGGAGGGCACAGCTTATGAATACTACACAGCAACATCTCCTATTTTATCCTTCAACAAAGAGACTCATCTGATAAACAAGGGATTGTTCCATGTTAATTTGAACACTATCCAGTTTCATAGGCTGTCTTTAATTATTTCCTATTGTGTTAAGTCTCCCAGGCACTCACATGCCTATTTAAGCAAGAAAAATACAGTTCTCAACAAGGTTTTTTCTGAATCCAAAGGTTACACCAGGGTAGAAAGTTGGGTTGTGTCAATGGCAACTTTAATTAGCATTGCCAGTTTTGCAAAAGCACGCCATTATATAAACACTGCTGTAGTCAACACATACCCAAGAAATGGTCTATATTGCAAGGAACAGCAGAGGTATGTATGGATGTTACAAGACCACAGTCTCCACATTACAGTTATCCGCACTGGATAAAAGTCCAATTTCTCTCTCCAGGAAGCCTGTCTGTCAAGTCATCCCTTCCCTGTGCTGTTCCCTGCCTTTCCCTTCCCCCACGTCCTGTCCATCCAGCAGCTCTCCCCACTGAGATTTCCTCTCAGAGGTTGTAAATAAAACTTTCCAGCCACTAAAGCTCTGCTCAAAGTGGTGCATATCAAAGTGGCCCCGCTGACAACCACAACCATTTGAAGTCCAAGGCAGTAGCACCGCACGGGCAGGAAGCAAGGGAAAGTCGCTCTCCACCCGTGCAGCCAGCGTGCAGCATCCCATCCCAAATGGTACACGCTGCGCCGCTGCGCACAATCCCAGAAATGTCAAAGCCAGATGAATTTGTGCTGCTGCCAGTAATGACGTGGTATTTGGTAATTATCTCTAGAAGAATTCTTGCTTTATGTGTTATTCTCTAACTCTCTGGCATTGCCTGGATCCTTTTTTATGTCTCTATGTTTGAGTTAATCTAACGGACTTCAGCAGTTTGGTACCTTTCCGGTTTACTGCCAAGATAAATATTAAGCACATCATTACAGACTGCTATTTCTAAATAGAAATTGCTTTTCTGATCTCAAGGCTACATAAAGGAATACTTGTTGCAAATTTCTTACCTACCAGCTAGCTACTCGAAGGCTGACCCCAAGCCTACCAAAGTCACAGTGAGTGCTTCCACTGACTTCAGGAACTTTAGCTAATATTTAGTGCAGTTGTTCATTGAACAGTCAGGTCCGTATTTCCTAAAAGTTGACCCCCTGGCCCCTTTTCAGCACAGCCAGCCCTGACTGCTTGCACAGCATCTCGTCACATCAGTCACACGCGAAGCATCAGGAACATTCCCCTTCATTGGCTTTGGCCACAGACTGGTCCGAGGCTTTTTTTAAACAGTTTCAGTGCTTTCAGATCTTACTCTGCATCTTGGCAGAGTGACAAAGAGGGAGAGAAAGGGGTTCCCCAAAAGCAATAGCCTCTCTGCTGGCTGAACAGTGAAGGGCTGAATCGTACGAGAGCCCTCAGCCCAGGCCAACAGAGATCACCTGTGCTGCAGGCAGATGCGTACTGCTGGAAGAAATAAAACCCTAAGAAAATCCAGAAATGTGATGGCCGGGTATCGCTCCTTCTTCCAGCCGTTCTCCCTGCTTTGGCTCTCTATTTTCATGCAAACGCTGCCTCTCACAACAGAAATGATTTTCCCACTGAGGATGATGCGTATGTGTGCAGACGGTGATGCAGAGCAGAGGGGCAGGGAATGCCAGGCACAGGGGAACACGATGACTTCACAACTGCCTCCGAACCCCATCCTCCACTCCACCCCAGCTCTCTGACTGGACTCCACAGCAACCCCAACACTACGCCGCCCTCTTCCCCAGCTCCTCAACATGCAAATCCCAATTAAACCAGAAGAAAAGAAACCTCAAGAAAAAAGCATCCAAACACGCAGAATTTTAAAATAAAAACCAAACACCTGATCCATCAGATAGTGTCTTACTGCTTCAACAGCCCAAAGCACAGCAGCAGAGAAGAGAGATCTCCCTGCAGTGTATGTTTTGAATAAAACCACTCAGCTTGCTGCAGGGGGAAGAAGCTGCTCATTTGTTGTGCACCGATGCCTAAATTGTTCTTCTTACTCCTTGTTTTCACGGGTCACTGTTTGAACACGGTATCTATCTGCCAGTGACAGAGCTCAGGGACTAGGTTCTTAGAAAATTTTGTCAGGAGCTGATTTATGACCCCCCAGCTCCATAGAACATGTAGGAGCTGCTTTCCCCACACAAAATGTGCCATCACTCCACTGACATTGTGTGAGGACGTCAAAAGCCACTCAAAATCATGCTGAACAGTGGAGATTCTACAATTCTAAGAATAGTGGAGATACTATTCTATAAAAAGCTTTTTTCTCATTTTTCTCCAAACAGTCCCTTCATTTTTACAGTAAGGAAAGTGTACAACTGCAAACAAGAGAGGAAGAGGTTGAATTTATACCTGATAAGAAACTCAGACACTACCTTATATATTACTAAAAATGGCCACCAGCTCGATTTACAGGGACTACGCAAGCAGCTATGTTGGATTTTCAAATCACATAAACTTCTCAGTGTACATCATTGAAAAATGAATGGAAAGACATCGCAATTCAACCCGTACTACCCTCAATCATCCAGGCATAGTAGTAGAAGGAACAGAATTTGATGGGGATGGTGGGAAGGCAAAGAAAGAGAGAAAGACATCTCAACAGAGGTTTTTTTTTTTCCCAGGTGAACATAAAAAACTTTGATTGCAGCCTTCAATTGCAGAAAAAAAATAATCAATTGCAGTAAGTGACATTTACAGTGTGTGAACTTCTGTTACATGCTCAGGAACAGCATTTCCCTCCTCGATATTATAGCTTGTCTTTGAACACTTAAGACACTTTTAAGAGTATTATTAACTAAAGTTTTAATATGAAAAAATACTTTAAACATTCCCTACTATAACTGTCTTTTCAAGAAGAGGAACAGTTTATAACTGGAAAAGAAGAGTCGATAAAAGCAAAACACCTTCTTCCCTGCTATTACACAGCACCCTGCCCATTCCAGCCGTCGCTGCAGCTGTCCTTTCAGCAGTAAGCGGGGTAAAAAACGCTGCTCAGAGCCTAAAAAACGTACTGCTGAAGTCACCAGAGCTTCTCAGAGTCCCATCAAGCCTTTGGGGAGCATACACACATTTAAAGACTTTGAACTGGCTATCCCCGTTGTGAGAGAAACCCAATCTACAGCAAGCACGCGTCAGTAATGCTTTTAAGTGGTCAGAGATTGGAGCAAGTAACACCATCGCATGGAAATATACTGAAAACACAACAACATTTCACACCTTGCTGTGGCACCTCCTCAGAGGCGATCCTGGGCGCATCCCACCTGGGAGAGCCGCAGCGATGGATGTAACGTGGCTCTGGGTGTGACTAAGGGATCCTGGACAAGCCATTTCTCTCCCGCCATTTCAAATTCATTTGGGTGTAGCATAGCTCAGTAACACCCAAAAGTGACTTCAGCAATGCAAACTGTCCTCTCAAAAGCGAACTTAATGCGCTGGCACCGAGCCCCTCTCAATGTCTTTGTCTCAGGAATCCACACTACCTGACTCTGAGGTTTATACTACAATGTAGACTTCATTTCTGTTCACAGGACAAAGACGCTCTTGAATCCCTCTTGGTTAGGTGCACAAGAACCAGCTGAATAGTCAGCACTCGTGCATGTGAGAGAGCAGATAAGGATTGCTGCCTTGTTTATATAAACTGTTTATTAGGCTGTTCTCCCTGACCACAAGTACTACTTCCCAAACAAAAAAATGGTTAATAAATCAACATTCAGCTCATCTTCCTACACCTCCCTGAGTGCTTTTTATTATAGGTTTTCAAACTGGCTTTCATGAATCCTGATGGAGCCTTCTCCTTTCATATGCTAAGATCTAAGAGCTTTTTTCTTGCAAATTACCAGCCGCACATTTCTCAGCCACATCTGGTAGTACAGAGTAGCAGCTTTCCTCAGAAGTGCCTGCAAACTGGGAGTCAAATTACTGGCTTCCCCGAGAGAGGGTAAGTCTGCCTGCATTTCGGGAAAGTAAGTAACGCTTTGTCTTCCTAGCACATGGATAAGGCCCAAAACGCAGATTCATGCTACCTGATAGGGCTTCGTAGGACAGAAATGGTTATCCTGGCTTGCCCTAGCATTGCTCTCTGCAGTGCTTAGCAGTCAACCAACGGGGCAAAATTTAAGAGTTTTCCATTTGCCACCTTCCATCAGGACTTAGAGAAACATTTGGAAACTTGTAATACAAACATTTGAAGGGGTGTGGGAAGATGAGCTCAATATTTTTGGCTGGAAAATGGTGCTTGTGGCCCAAACGAATATCCTCTTAAACAGCTTAGATAAATGAAGGAGCAAAACCTAATTGACTTCCAGATTCAACAGGCCAGATGTTAACGGAGCATGTCATGCTCCGCCTGCACTGCCCACACCTCTTCCTCCTTGCCGTAAAATCTCCCAGGCCCTGGGAAACAGGAGCCAGCTTTAAGTCATTGAGATACGCGTCCCGTATTTCCTCCCAGCAAAAAGGGTTGGGGACTCCTGGCCTTGCACCCAAAGCCTTGCTGAGGAGCAATCTGGATGAGTCCTGGTAGGCAGGACCTGGATGCCCAGGTGCCGGACATGGCTCTCCTGGCACTTGCTAACAGGACAACCTGATGTGCATTGTTCCCGCTCCTACCTCTTTTCCCTCCTCCTCTCTTGCATGAGAGGGCAGAGCCCCATGCCTGCCTGCTGCCTGCCTGCACCCACCAAAGATCATCCTTCTTCTCCTCAAACCACAGAGGGGTATTTTCCCTTGGTCCCAGGAACGTGGTCAGTCTCATGAACAAAGGGTGCAGCACAGTCGGGGCAACCGAAAGGATTCATGGGCTGCTTCACTGGCCCTGCAACAGCACAGGCAGGGCAGAAAACATCACCCAGAGCGTGGTATGACTGATCTTAGGATGTTGTGTGATAAAACCACCAGGAATCTGCTCAGTTTTATGGCCAGAAAGAAACCTGGGCTGTAAAAAATGCAGCAGCTTCCTATATTCTGCAGTTGACTATTGATGTCAGCATCAATTCACATCTTGTTAAAAACTTTGTCACTGTGCACTAGACACTGAGACGTGCTGCTCTTGGGAAATGCAGTACTCAAGAGAAAAATGGGTAAATTGTGTAAAGAAACAAATCAGACCTGCCAGAATCTATAACCGGGTCAAAATGATACCGGCCTTAAGATGTTCAGTAGCAAACAGCCTGCCTCTGATGGCAGATTCAAACTGTTCAGAAGCCTTTGAGCAAGCCAGAAATGCTTTTAATACTGTGCACAACCTGAGCTTCTTTGAGCCAAATACTAAAAGTCTATAGATGTTTTAACAAATTAAAAGCACAGAGCCATCTAACAATCGTTACATGCGATCCTCCCCTCGCCTTGCTCTCCTCACAGCTTTTTTGCAGAGCACCAGCTTCAACGTGATCCAAGTCCTAAGAGACCAGAGAATGGCCTCCCATAAGAGCTTCCAACATGCACCACAAAGGTTTGAAATAAACCTTAGATGGACGCGCTGATGTCTAGGCAGAGCGAGCGAGCTGAACTGCGCTTTAAATTCACAAAACCCAGCATCCCACTCACTAGGGCAACACAGATGACTGGTTGTGGGAGGTTCTTCCTCTTGGACAAGCTCCCACAACACACCTGGGTAGCAAGGGGCTTCCAGTAGCTTGATGTAGTCAACAACCCTTTCATTTAGAGGTCCTTTTTTCGTAGGACACCCCACCCTCTGACTAATGCAGAGCGTGCTCATGTCTCCCCCCTCCTGCCTGGAAATGTAAAAGAGTTGACATAGAAAAGTCAGATTTCAATGAGTTGCCTTGAATCCTGCCCACACCTGCCTGCAGCAGTGCCACCGGCTCAGCCAGGCGCCCCAGATGCCACACAGCTGGCGCAGAGGCTGGGCAGTGCTCTGCACTGCGGTGGTGAACACAGCCGAAGCCCACTGGCTTAAAACCACCCGGGGCCAAAGACAGAGGTACGCTCATGGCAACGCGGACACTGAGTTAAGTGACCTTGACCACACTGCTGAAGAAATTCCCAACCACATTGCTACCGACTTCTTCTTCTGCATGCTGAGGGGCTGTTTATTTTTGTCATTCACTGTTTAATTAAACGGTAATCTCTATAGGATAGAGTTTATTGCTTGCAGCTTATCTCGGCATCTGTGGTATTATATAAAAACACCAACACCTCCAAAATAACACCTGCCAGCAAATCTGCCTCCCTTCCTAAGGCACGTATTCAAATTTTCCAGAACTTGAGAAATAAACATCGTCTACAACAGTGGTATTACGTTAAGTAAACCCATGCTGTTGGTTGCAAACTGGATGCAGAGCAGGGGCAGGAACGTGACCGCTTTTCTGTCAAGTGAATCAGAGCAGCCGACAGAATTCCCAGTGGCTTTATGCTAACTGCGGAAGGACATGCAATAGCTGAGCTGACAAAGTCAGAATGAGGTGCCCAGCTGGGACAAAGTTACCTCAGCAGAATATTTTTGAACAGATTTGGATTGCAAAGTAACTTCATAGCAGATCGGCACTTGATATCATAGGGCAACTGCAGTTTAAATGTGGTATTAAGAGTCTTAAACTGAGGCTTACCGCTCTGTGAACCATAGCCTTAGGACACAAGGAGAAGCTGGCAAACAAAGGCTTACTCAGCTCTTAAAGAAGCTAACTGAAAAGAAAGAAAATAAAACCATGGAAAGTCTAAAAGCCTAAATATTCTTTCTTTCTTTTGGTATACCTCTCCCCACTTACTCCAGTTGTACCTTTCCACAGCAGCTGTTATTGCAGCATCATCCAATTTTTGAAAAACATCACACCTAAACAGGAGATTGGCATCCACCTGTGATGCCACCAGCAACCAGAAGGGTACAGAGGGATTCTCTATTTTCCCATGTGCCCCAGGAATCAGCACCCAGCAAGCTCACTAGATAGAGAGCAGAACTTGGCCCCTTCCTTTTGTCACCATGCACCCTTAACCTCAAATAGTCGGGGATTAACTCCAACTACTGTTAATCCTACATCATGGTTGGAGAAACAATCACTATTTTATAACATTACAAAGAGCCTTCTTGGAGTACCTGCAATAAATGTTCCTTACTGGAAAGCAATTAACACCAGTAAGAATCCTGACTGGATTAAAACAGTAGCAGCCCAATGAAAAAAGGGAGATATGGGCAGAGTTGCTGTGCAGCACATGCCTTAGGAGTAACCTTATCTCAAGGTTACATCAAGCACAGAGTCCTGGGTGAGGACGTCAGCTCTAAGAGGCAGTATCACATTCCCCTCTCCCCAGAAAATACCCACTAATTCTGGAACTGTGCGGGGTGGGTTTGGATAGCACTAGTCTGCAACGTGTTGTGCTCTCATTCCATGACCTCGCTCATCACATCACAAGAGCTAAATTCACACACTCTAAGACTGTGTTTTGCTTTTGTTTTGATTAATTAAAGAGGCATTAAACTGATTAGCACTCATCAGGTCTGCCTGCTCTGCTTTCACATGATTTTCCATTGTCACTTTACTAACCGAGAAGGAAAAGCTGGGTTCCCAGCACTGAAGATAACCAAAAAATGCCTACACAGAGCAAGACAATCTAGTCCAGACAGGTCTAATCAGGACAAGCAGAGGGCTTCTGTGTGCTGCCTCTGCTCAGATACCAGTGGTCAAATAAACTGAGTTAAGAGCCCTGCCAGGGAAGAATTACTCACTTCATAGCTATTTCACAAAGATGCCATGTTTTTCTGTCACTATTATACTAAGGATAGATAATTTTTAAGCCCAGTGTCCTCTTCCAACAATCCATCAATTTGTAGAGTGCACTGTAGACCCTTAGAGTATCAAAGCTGCAGTGCTGCAGAGTGGGAAGCTGGTCCCTGAAATGCCCCCCCAGCCTACACCTATTTGACAGAAACAGGACTTGGTCCTTTGCTGCTCCCTCTTTATTACTGATAAGCCTTCCTTGCAACATATTTTTCAGAAGAGCTGCCATATAGAAACACTGACATTTGGCAAGAGAAAGCTTCATCCAGAATTATGATCTCATTTGCATATGCCTATACCTGAGATATCCAAACAACAGAGTTTGTCGAGTAAACACGAACAAAGCATGATTCAATATACCCAGTCTGTTAATAACCAACATCTCTGAGTTTCAGAAATGAATCACTACAGTACATCACAAAGAGTTAGCAAAAAAGGGAACGCAAAAATGCTAAAATGAATAAAATAACACAGCTAAATAACAAACAACAATCTTACCACAGAGCAAGTCTCTGCTCAATTTCCTTGAGAAAACCAGTGTGAAATTTGTGCAAAGGTTCAAAGTTGGAGAAAATGAGATTTTTCAGTGTGTCGGGCATGCAATCCTCTTTACTCACTGCACTCTGAAACCACTACAAAGAAAAAAGAAGCAAAATTATCGGGGGGGGGGGGGTGTGTGTGAATGCAGTAGGTATGATCATAGATCTTTATACAACTAACCCAAATACACCTAACTCAGTAAGGACTTTATTTAGCTGGCATTAGGAATACAACGTGGGGTACCCCTGGCACTACCACATGCTGAACTGGTGCTCTTGTCAGTGGTCAGACCCTGCATAGTTAACAAAGAAACCCTCTTCCCCTTTGCCATCACTGATCAAATCCTGAAAATTCTTTTCAAGCCCAAACTGGTTGGTCAATACAAACTGAATTTGCAAATGCTGTAGGTGCAAGAGAAAGAGTATTGTAATGCTTGCAAAGCTTGCAAACATTCCAGTAAAAACCAAAAATATGTTCTACGCCTTCTTTTGCTGAGTTCTGTCTGAAATCCCTTTGACGGGAGTTGGTACAGCAAGCACTCAAGCCCATGTTGCTGTGTGCAGATAGAGAACATCATGTCCTTTGCAAAGTGAACAAGTAGAAGGGCAGTGCTTTGCACTTCCAAGACAAGAAACTAGTAGCAGAAAATAGGAGGGTCAGCACCCAAACACTGTTAAGACTGCAATAGGCTCTTGCTCAGTTTTGCTCCATATTCTCTTTATTTCATCCTAATAGACCTACGGGTAATGTAAAGCCGTAGGACTAAGGGCCTGGCAAGGTGGCACAGACCATTCTCTTCAACATGATAACGCTACTCCCTCCTGACTGCCCTAAGGGGTTTCAGCTATCTATGGTTGACTTCCAGCAGTGCCTAGAAGGCTGTTGGGACCACAGAAGGCTGTTACAGCAGTCTTGATTGAAACTGCATCAGATGGAGCTGACACAGACCTGGGATAAAGAGAGACCCCTCCCAAGCCTCCTTCTCCCCCTCTTTACCTCTGCACTGGGCAGAGCTAAGGTTGAAGAACAGCACACCTAGCAAGTCTCAAAATTCATGCATAACACTCATTCCTTCTACTTTTTCCAATGACGCTGGCTACTTGTTCATGCTCAGTGGCCTGCTGGGCCAGACAACTGTGGGGGCACAGCTGATGGGCCTGGCTTTAGAGCCAGTTGTATGCCTCTTGGAGCCACAGCAAATTCAAACTTGCCTACCACAAGAATAAAGGCCAGCATAGGAAATGGGGTTTAGCTCTGAAGAGCTAAAACTTTCTGTTTCTGGAGCCACTGGGTGAAATAGAAGATGAAACCAGCATATCTGCTGTTGAGATGGCAGCAATGACCATTGCCCTACAGAACCTGGCTTCTTCCCTTGTTGGCCTGGCTTCCCAGAAAGCCAGGATAAGTAGGCAGTGGAGCCACGGTTATCTTGCTGCCTGTAACAACCATGCTGCTTTGTCTAAGCTGGCGTCAGATCAACTGCATCTGCCACGCAGGTTCCTGGAACAGAGGAGAAGTTGGGGAGAAGGTGTCTCTCCCTGGTTCCCGGCTGGTACCAACAGACTCTTCCCTGCAGCATGTCCTCCTTGCCACGACACTCAAGGCAGGAGATGGCAATGAACCTCACAGAGTTTCACACACTGTGAGATTAAAGAGTTGGGAGGTCTGGAGCTGACAGCCCTGCTGAAATACCACGAAAGGTTTTGGATCCAGTGACCTTTTACAGACAATTGTTAATTAAGGCCAAATCTTGCACATGTTAGTCTTGGAAGTTAAACAAGACTGTTGGTGTGTGTGCAAAGCAGGCACATATTTGCCTTGGTGACTTCAACACACTCTGATCAGATGCTACAGATTAATGAGTTGCTAAACAGCAAGCTTCGCTTACTGAAAAATCAGAATCATTCAAATAGGTACTCCACGGTATTTCATGTTAAATGGAGGGCATTTAATCCAGGAGAAAACATTTATATGACCCCTTAGGGAGCTACTTCAGTTTTAAGAGAAGTCATTGAAAACCCACAGGCATTTTTAGTAATTACAACCACAAAGCATGAGAGCAAGAAAAAATAACTGAACTGTGTCCCAAGTTCCTCAACCTGATATAGTCTCATAGCGCATGTTACTAACCACAGCACAAATCTCTACTTTCTGCTTTTTGTGTTATTTCCTCCCTAGAGCTGAACTCCTGTGCACTGCAGAGAATACCTACAGTGCAGAATATACAAGTAGCATGGAACAGCTAAGATGTTAAACAGAGCAGATAAAATACTACTGCTGACTAGAGCTTCACATGTTTCATGAGTAATGCTCAAGTAAACATACCGATGTGATGACTTCAAGGTCCTTCAGGTATGTTCGTTCTGTGGTCGCCGCTTCTTTAGCAATGAAGTAAGCTTTCTCAGTTGGGAATCTCTGCAAATTGCAAACACGTTAGGTTTTCATCTACTTTGAGGGAGCTGCTTTCTGTAGGAAAAAACTGCAGACAATAATCATCAAGCGAGTTACAAACTAGTGACCCTTGCTTGTGGTTAGTGTGATTCATGCTTGAGTGTTCTGAAGCCCTGAAAACAATCCTTCCTTGCAAACACAGGAGAACAAGTACTTTCTATGGGTTCTTGAGAGACTTTTTTTCTGCCAGCTTTGGGCTGCTTGATGTTCCTTTCAGCTTATTCCACACATCTGGAGCAAGACATATTCTGAAGTTCACAAAGAAATCCTAGACATGCTAGATAAGCATTTGAATCAAATTTGACAAATGTAAAATTTGACAAAATGACAAAAATTAGTGTCTGATTATTATAAGTTTCATTGTCAGGGTAAAAGTCCACAGTAAAAATACTCAAAAAAAAAAAAAAAAAAAAAAATCTGCAAGATTTTCCCAATGTGGCTGGACAACCTAACAGTGGGAGAGGGGAAGAATTTTAGTGTAAGGTACAAATTTCAAATTTCAGGAAAAAAAAACCCAAATCCTCCTGTATTATCCAAGAGGCAAAAGTGGTTTTGACCTCTTAATTCTGAACAGCCAAAGGATCTTAGCTGATCTTGCTCTGTGTTGCTCAGGAAGCAAAAAGGAAGAGCAAAACATCCATAAATCTTTTGCTTCTGCACTTCCTCCCTGAAGATGAGCAATGCAGAGGCTGCACGAGAAAGGGATGCAAGGGGAGACTGTGTGGGCATTTCCTAGTCAGTGTACAACCCCACATCATCAGCTGCTATATACTGTAGTCACTGGCTGCTCTAACTTGGACTGACACAGAGAATTCTGAGTCTATTAACTGATTCTTGGCTTTTCTTCTCAAAGTTCTCTCACACATCTTGCTAACTGTGCACAGTGGGAAAAGAGTTCTTCCTTACACATGCTCCCACTTTCCAGCAAAGCCATCTGAGTTCCTACTTTCTTCCTCCTGAGATGCTCCAAGCTCAGGAAAAAAAGCAGGCGACAGAAGGACAAGAGCAACCCCCTCTGGCTCTGCAGCACAGGAGGGACGAGCCAGCAGGCACCCAGAACACCCTGGCTCAGACAGAATGACTTCTATCTTCAAAAAGCAGTTTTGGATGTGATGCTCCCTTATGGCTTTCCTGCAGTGATGGGGCTGAGCCAAACACTCCCAGCTGAATGTTGCAGGCTGTGGCTCAGAGAGCATTTTCTACTCCCACAACCAAATGCTCCCAGTGGTGCTCCCAGCAGAGACAGACTGGAGAGCCTGGGTTGGACACTCCCGCACAGGCTCAATGCTGTTCCTGTTCCTTCTGTGGTTCTGGCCTGTGCTGCTCCAAACTTGAGTTTGGCCTCAGGAGCACAGGGATGCTCTTGGACACACCCTGACTGAGGACAGCAGGTACCAAGTGACCCAACTCGAGTTATCTGTGTGGATCTGTGTGTACTCTTCGCTGGGTTAAAAACTGGCTGGATAGCCGAGCCCAGAGAGTGGTGGTGAATGGAGCTAAATCCAGTTGGCGGCCAATCACAAACCGTGTCCCCCAGGGCTCAGTGCTACGGCCAGTCTTGTTTAATTTATCAATGACCTGGACGAGGGGCTCGAGTGTGCCCTCAGTAAATTTGCAGATGACACCAAA
>VXBL01007665.1:1048016-1067721 GCA_013400195.1 Aramus guarauna | reverse complement strand
AAAGCTGGTGAGGGGTCTGGAGCACAAGTCTTACGAGGAGCGTCTGAGGGAACTGGGGTTGTTTAGTCTGGAGAAGAGGAGGCTGAGGGGAGACCTTATTGCCCTCTACAACTACCTGAAAGGAGGTTGTAGTGAGGTGGGGGTCAGCCTCTTCTCCCTGGTAACAAGCGAAAGGACCAGGGGGAATGGTCTAAAGTTGCGCCAGGACAGGTTTAGGTTAGACATTAGGAAAAATTTCTTCACCGAAAGGGCTGTCAGGCACTGGAATGGGCTGCCCAGGGAGGTGGTTGAGTCCCCGTCCCTGGATGTATTTAAAAGAAGGATAGATGAGGTACTTGAGGACATGGTTTAGTGGTGGGATGGCAAGGTTAGGTTAGTGGTTGGACTTGATGATCTTAAAGGTCTTTTCCAACCTAGATGATTCTATGATTCTATGAGTCTATGATCTATGATGAGGAAGCTGCAGGGGGTCTAGATATCAGTCACTTTGACAAACAGCAGGAGTCACAACATGGAGACGAAAGCCAAGGCCAACTGCCTCTGCCTTACCTTTCTTTTGACCTCTTCCTCATCGTCAGTCCTGATGCATGATGGGTCATTCAGCAAAGGGCTGATCAAGGGAGATGACTGCTTGGCATCAGGGCTCAAGTTTGGAGATAAAGACATATTTGCCACCGACGGTCCTCCTTGGGAATTGATGGAAAGCTCTGAAAGGTGAGGGCTGCCAGTCAGAGAACCTGCTAAAAAAATGGTAAAAGAGAAATCAGTTAGGACAGGCTCTCTCTAGAGAGTACCAAAAAGAGTTACGACCTTAAGTTGCAGCTTGTGAAATTACACGACAAGACACAGCCATCAAGGTTCTCAAACTAGTCCAAATGGACTTGTAGTCAGAGGAACCACATCCACTTGCATTAACCAAGGGACTGGAGTGTTCTTTTAGCTGATGAAATCGGCTGAAATTAGTGTCTCTGTAGGGAAGGGATCAAGGCATATGTGGCTGAGCTGCAATATTTACTGCTAAACATCATATTAATACTAAATTTTTCACCATTATAATCCACTCTACGAAAAACAATAAATACAACAATAAGGGCATCACCCTAGGAGTGCCATTCTTTCTAGCAAAGCAGAACTTCAACAACTCAAATCAGTACTTCATAGGGAGCTACAGGACACAAGTTAGAACAAATTTATCTAGTGGAAGTCTAGAGAAAAAGAAATGATGACTTTCTACAGCAGTGTTGCTGCTAAGACCAGTCAGATCTAACATACAGGGAGAAAACTACTAGTTCCCCAATTTCTACACACAACACAAGTATGTATATTATACCTTGTAGGTCTTTCCATGCTCCTCTGATTGTTTGGGATGGAAATGCTAGCATTACATTTACATAAGAAAAGCAATACTTTTAATGCACAAAGCATGACAACTTTAGATTTTCACAGATATAAAGTCCCGTTTAATTTTGGATTAAAAATTAAAGAATTAGACAATTAATTACACTTCCATGGATTCATACGCACTACATGAAATATTACTGCAATTAGCATTTTGTCTTCTGGGAGGCAGCCAGACTACTGACTGCACAAAGGAAAGTTTGCCAAAAATGCCCAGTGTTCTCCCAGTTATCCCCTCCTCCAAACCTCTGAAAATCTAAACCTGTTTTAGAAGATGCATCTGTCATGTGGATGAACATTTACAGTCTGTATCGTTTTGGCATCATACATTAAAATCCAACCAAAAAAAAAATGTCACAAGCTCTTGATTACCACAGCTAATAGGCTATCTAGGAGTAAATGTAAAACACATATACATTGCCGTATATAATTAAGGTCAAATACATTTTTCTATCATGTGTTTATGTCCTCCCTAGATGATGATAGGTAACTGTTCCTGTTGCTACAACACAGCTGAGATACTCCAGTAAGCAGAGGCACCAATAAATATAATTAGGCCAGTAGTAAAACCTATTTATTTTCTGGAAGAACTGAAGATTTATTGCTAGAACATGAATGTTTTCCAATTCCAAACCAGTTCATGTTTATATGTCATTCCTTTGAAAAGAGAAGGAAAAAAGCAATACAGTTATCAGTTTACGTAATCATGACAGTTATGTAGCCTATTATAAATCAGTCATAGCAGTATTTGTCTGAAATAAAGGTCTGTATTATTACAGCTAGCAAGAAAGGATTTACCAACAGTTTCACACTAAATCAATGTTCAGTGAAATTTGAGAAAATGCCACAGCTTGTTACACAAATGTCAATTTTATTGACACTAGCACACAACTGTATACAGTGTTTTCAAAAGAAATGGAATTCATCATTGAGAAACAGATTAATAGCAAGGTTGTAAGGTTAAAAGTACTTAAGTCTACATTACAAAAGACATAAGAAAAGTGATATCACCTCAAATGTGGAAACAAAGAAATTCTGGCACTATGCCTGTCATATGACAGCAAATAAATGATTTGCACCTCTGTGAGAAGTTCACAGGCATTATAGTCTAGAAGTTAAATAGCACCTATCTGTGATAGATAGATATAGATATATTGACATATCTACCTACCTATTTATAATCCTAGATCTAACTTCTGATGTACTGGAATTTTTATCAGTACAACTCAAGTATTTCAAACTATAAAGTATCAAATGGACAATGAATTAAAAAGACTTCCTAACCTACACTTGGAAGACACGACTTGGGAAAATTACACCAATACACCACTGACATTCAAAGTTATTTTGCAGCAAGTTGAAATGCTACATCCTGCTTTTTGGTATCAATGTGGACATGAGCAGTGACCAACTCCAACCACCACCACCTACAAGCAAGAGGTCAGTCAGTCCCCATTCACCAATATGCTGAACAAGTGAAAATTAAACCTACGTGTAAGAAAGTGGCTAGATTACAAAAGGGCCTCAAAATGCTGTTACATTAGCACATTCTGGGGCCTAACTACAACCAACACAGCCATAAAGATCAACACATTGAATGTTGTTCAGGTAAAGGTGGGAAACAAGCCCGTTCTGCTGTGAGAAAGTCAGTAAGTCATGAAGAAATGAAAATGGAAGGTCTTCTCTCTCCCATCGCAAATCGGGACATGGGTCATGCCGATGGGTTGTGGCTATGCTGCGAGGTGACTTTCTCTTTTTCATGGAGGTGAGGAACAAATAACCTGCATTAACCAAATGGTCTTTTCTCAGTGTTTCGTCTGACCTCCTGCCACAGAAGACTATATTCATACAGGCTCTACTCACCAACTACACACTGCAGAATACAAACAGAAGCGGAAGGGTGAAGACCAATCTTATTTACAAGGTACTGAAATTCCTCACATTTTAGTGTATTAGTTGCCAGATATCAAGCGGTGCTGCACAGCACATTGGAGGCTTAAAAGGTTTGTGGCTGGTAACATGGAATTGGCTTTGCTCGTACTTCCACGTGATTTTTATTTTGATTCACACTTGGGCCATCTTTCAAATATAATACAGCCAACTATAAATACACAAACTGAGAGAGAAGTACAAAAGGATGTTTATCTAAGGATTGCTTAAACACATGGTAAAATTATATCCTTGGTGGAGTGGGTAGGAATTAAGTGTGTCCTTCAGTTCTTTTCTGAGCTTGGGTTTAAGGAGAGAAACAACTAGTGGTCAATGACAGTGGCAAACAATGAGAATGCACTTCACTATGGTATGCCAGATTAGCCCATCAATGCCAAAATACCTGGAGTGGTTCTTAGTTCCACTGAGCTAGTTTACTCTCCAGACACTGAGGAAAGGTGCTGCAGTAGGGAAGGTGACTGAAAAAGTAAACCTTGATTGAAAGTGAACTTGAAAAAAATCTAGAAAATGACAATGGCATTTTACATGGCCACTGGACATGAAAATATGGGTCCATGCTTTACACGTGTCTCAAATCACTCCCCATCAACATATGTGTTCCATGTGCTAAGTAAAATGAAGCCAGTGGCTAAAATCAAATACTTAATAGCTCTACCTCTGTCAAAACACACATCACAGCTGCTTGCTGCAATTTGGTGGTGGGAACACATGGGAGTGCTGGCAAGTTGGGGGTGCCCAGCCAGAAAGGGGCCAGCCATGATCCATCCCACCAGCAGCATCTGCTTTACTCCAGGCTGCTGTCACGCACAGATGTTAACCTATAGGGACTGGTGCGGAGGTTGGTACCTATGGAGCCTTGGGCTGGCTAAGCTATACCGCTTTAAAACATGGCTAAGATGATTTGAAATCCCTGGTCAGAGACTTTAGCCTAACATGGGAGGGATCCCTTCTTTGTGCGGAAGACAAATGGGACTCAATGTATCCTGAAGATACTCCTCCTCTACTCCTTTTCTCCTGAAACTGCTGAGTAACAAACTCAAGCTGTTTAGTGTTCTGCATCTGCTTCAGAAGAAACAGTTCCCATCCCTACACACTGTGTTTTAACAGCAAGGAAGTTACAGCAGTGTTAAGATGCTCCTGGGTATGTCCCTCCTCTGTGGAGTACCAAGAAGTCAAAATGACTCAATTATGGAAACTGAGAGGAAACATCAACCGTTACTGAAGGCAACGGAAATTCTGCTGGAAAACTTCATGTACAGCTCCAGTGCTCACTAACTCAACTGTTCTCAAGGTTTACACGTTAGAAATTAGAAAGTGTTAAGAGCCACAAAAGCATCCTTCTCAATATCTGGAATGTCGCAGGGCTTATTCTCTCTTAGGCCCGCTCCACAGCCTGCTCTGTAGTCAGGGTAAGCTTGTGACATCCAGATCCCAGTTACTCTGCTTCAAAGGCAGATGAGCGTTTTCTAAACTCCAGTCTGGTAGATGAAACCCAAGCTGTTGCCCCTTTGTCCTTTGCATTACTGAGGATACCACTTAGGAAAGCTCTTTATTAAAGCATCTGACAGAACTGCTGCTGTTGTGGCCACACTGTTAGGTCTAGCTTAATTTTCCATAGTCATAGTGGTTGCATACCTCTAACTTCTACCTAAAAGTTTTGGTCAGAGAAAGACACATAGCACAAAATGACATGGGGGACAGATAGCACCTGATGAAGTGGCAGGAGTTTTCATATGCACTTCACCAATGACTGAAGTACCTTAGATTGGAGAAGAGTTTAATAAGGGTGTCCATCCCTTCTCTCCCCAGCTGTAAACCAGGCACAGCCGTGCTGCAGAACTAACAGAGTTACGGGATGGAGGTTCTGCTCTGATCTCTCAATGCAAGAACAAAATCCAGTTAATCAAGCTGCACTTCACCATTAAACAAAACAAGCTAGAGTGCTGGATACAGTTTGTTAAAGATCTTGAAAAGTAGTTATACATCAGCCATAAATTTATGTACAGACATCCCTGAAAGCAGTACCAAAGAATCTGAGGAGGAACAGGAAGAAAAAACAACTCAGGAAGAGATCCCATGTCCCACATAACCAATAACTCCACCTGGCTTGAGGAGGAACACAACAGGGAGAAAGGTTCACTTTGACTTCACAGCTTCAAAATGTGTGCCCGTGGCAGGGGTGGCAGGGAGTGGCAGGGATTTGGGAGAATGGTGCACCTTCTCAATGAACCAATTTCCTCGTATTTAGGACAAAGCATCAGCCAGCAATTGGACAGAACAATTAAACCAGTGACAGTTTTACAGCAAAATACCAGTTAGAATGAGTAAAAGCCTTCAGTACAGATAAAACTAAAAATAATAATAAAAAAAAACTAATTCCATGCATACACAGTTAAATGGCTTGACATGCTTATAGTCTCATCAAGCTTGGTGTTGGTTTAGTAGCCAGCAACCTCTCCAGTTGGTAAAGGTCCATGCTTTATTGGTATACTGCAGTATTAGACAGCGGTGAGTGTGAAATCAGACAGTAACTGCTGTTGGCCTACATCAGGGTGTACTCACATCTTAAGAACAAAGAGTGAACATTACAGCCTGGGAAGAATACAAGGTCACTGGGCATCAGTCCTTTGTCAGGCCTTGATCTTTCCAGACAGAAATGGAGCAACCTATAGAAGGATTCCCTGCTGCACCCAGGATTAGGTTTGGTTTGCTTTTGTTTGTCTCCAAACCAACATGAGACAGTGCTGCAATGGAACTGAAAACGTTCAGCCCCCATGTAAGCTTTTGCCACAGATACTGTCCATTTCAACAAGACATCTCCCCGAGACTGCAGTGATCCTGCTTACGAGCTACGGCACGCGGACTTGATCATTGTTGGGTGTAGCCTTCATTAGGAAATGAAGGGCAATCTGATCATGCTCAATGGAGCCCAAATGCCCTGGAAAACAGACCTTCTTCCCATCTCCCTCCACTCTTCCGCCCCTCAACACAGTGTGGTTTCTCAACTTGAGACTCACAACCTGGTGGGGTTTTTCTCTGATTCTGAAGTGAGGACTGCTCTATGAGACAGGATCACTGTAATAAGAGGAATTAGGTACTCCCAATACAAATAGGTATTTCTGCAGTAAAAGGACATCGAGACAGTGCTCCAAACAATGCAAGGAACAGAAGATACACCATGCTTTGAGGATAGACAGAACATTGAAAAGGCTTTTTCTCCCAGAGAGGTACATGCTGACAAAACAGGGCATACAATGAAACAAAAAAATGTTTCTCTTTAAACGGTATTAAACAAATGACAAAAATGAGAATGAAGTCCCCAGCATTTTCAATTTTAAAAATTAATTCTGATTATTGAGATTTCTTAAAAAAATCTATGCATGTGCACACATAGAAATCAGGAAAGGGCTGGATAGGTGAAACACTGCCAAGCTTATGAACTTTTGTTAGTGGGTCCAGGTGAGTTTTTTAGCAGGAAAGGGGAAAAATAAGGATTCAGCTAATCAAAGATTTTTAAGTGCCTCATGGAAAAGCAACAGGCACGAGCTCTAACATTCACTGAACTAAACAGAGAGACCTACCTCCAATCTTGCTGTAAGCCATCAAAGGCAAAAACCTCTTTGCTTCTCAAAACGGGATTTGCAGCATTTTAAAGAAAGCATCTAATCTAATTTTAACAAGCTTGAAAGCTCTTGAATCAGAAAGCATTCATTTTCCTTCAACCTTCCATGTTCAGTCAGTGACAGCTGTATCATTACTGGCTTTTGAGTTAATTTCTATCAGTAGGAACTGTGAATTTTTATGGTTCTCAGGGCCCAAAACTTTACCAAAAAAATCATCAATAAAAATTACACCTTAAAACTCTAATCATTCTAGAGCAAACTAAGTATTTACCATCATGTCATGCAAATTTATGATCCTAAGGTTTTTACCCCCTTTACTGTAATAACACCACCATTATTTACACTCGTACTTGTGACAAACAGGCCTGTGAACACACAGCTCAGCCAGGCACACAGGCTTTCCAGATCTCATAACATTTAAAAGAAAGTGCTCACTGCTTTTAATAACAAACAACATAAACCAAGCTTATTCTACACGCTCTTTAGAGGCCACAGAACTAGAACGGAAGACAAAATACTCTAAAGAACTGCTACATGTCACCCAAACTAGGCTTTTTATTCATATGATGCCTTTGATTTTTAAGGAGAAGTTCTGTATTCTAAAATATCAATGGCACCACACAGCCTAACTAGAGGGAGGAACACAGAAGATGCCTTTGTTCAGGATCCATGTTGCACAAGAATTATTTCCCTTATAAATAAGTAAATAAGATACGTGCCCTTGTCTAGGCATATTCCAGCAACTACAGAAATTACTGAAAGAGAAGAGGAAAGATTTTGTTAATTTTACCTTCCTAGGATTTATATTTCCTCCCTTTCCAGAACCTGAGAGCATGGGCAAAAATTTTTCCTAATGTAGCTTGACTGAAACCAGAGTCTGCTGCTACCGACATTTGAGAAAAGTTACACATCAGTCTAATCTTTGGGACCTCCTGATGTTAATACACTGCATGAGCCACTTAGAATCAGAAACCCCAAACCCATCATTATCAAGTCGGAGACAGCAACAGGCAGCTGGGTTTCAGACAAAAGGGCTCTTCTCCTACCACTTGTGTCTGACAGCAGCTAACAAAAGAAAGCTGTATATATTAAAAATTGTTCCAGAAGATTCAATTTCCCTCATATATTTAGGGTGTCTCTTATTTGGTATGGAGAAGAGGATTGATACCCTAAATGAAGAGGAAAGAGATGCGCTAAAATGTACAGAAGCTGCCATGAGAACCTACACCATTCAAAGAGAGAAACATTATTGCAAGACTAAACGGGACTTTGGCTTCCTTCACTTTACACATGCTTGAACACAGAACCTCTTTCCTTCACATTCACTGCCCTTTCCAGCCGGTAACAACCACGCCGCTGAACAAGGTGGATCTCCAGTGGTCCACATCCTTCTGCACAAAGTTAAGTGACATCCAGCTCCTTCACACATGTGTGGAAGTCAGGAAAAACTCAGCTTGTTAATTTGTTTTTCATCATTAGAAGTTAAATTGCAGCAATTAAAATTTCATTCTAAAGTCACCTCTGACAGCAGTCTAATGCCTCATTATGACAAATGAGACTAGTTAAACAAACATGGTATTTGACATAATTTATAGGTCAGACATCCTTTCTTCTGTTGAAGAGCTGTTCCAGAAATAGCCACAATTCACGCTAATTGCATATAAATCATACTGATGAGATCTGAATCACTGGTTTTCAATATTCAAAATCAGGTCTGCTTCATCAGTTCAACTGACCTACACAATTCTTGCTCTCCGAGTACCCTAAGAAACTACTGGGGCTTTAAACTCTCAGGAGAAGAGTGGAAAGCATGCTATGACAAAGGGAACTGGACATTTTTTGTGTGCTTAAGATATTTCCTATTCTTCTCTTTTCCTTTGTCTTTCCAACCCTGGAGTCCCCCAGAAGAAACTTCTAGTTGACTATGGAGACTCTGCATGTGTGTGAGTTTTATTGTGGGACAGAAGACAACAGAATTTAAAACATCTCTTCTTCTTAGTGAAGAAAAGGAGGAGCTATAAACAGGTTTTAGATCTGTCTAACCCATTTTCCATTTGACTTTCTCTGGTCACCAGCAAGTAATTGCACGTATAGAGAGGCCAGACAGGAACTTCTGGCATGAATGCTACTTCTTCAGAATGAATACAGCTGCTTCAACTAATAAAAGCTGCTCCACAAACATCTGTGCAAACAGAAACCAGCCCTACAAATATTCAAGGGGGAAAATACAGGTCCTGAAGAGGTCTGGTCTACCAATGATACTAGCCCCATTTAGTGAATTAATTCACTAACCATTTTTTTTCACCCTTTGCTGGGTTCTAATGATTACATTCAGCATCGCCAATGCTGCTCTGTTGAGAAAATTCTGTATAATTTTGCATGCCCTTCAATCTTGAAGCAAACTGGTAGATTTAATTTTTCAAACTATTAACATGCAAGTCTTTCAGTATGCTTATCTGTCTACTCTATAACTGATCTCAGCTCCATATAGCTCACATAATGTACATGCAAATGCAGCAAATCTAAAAACTTTCAGTTACCTGTTGACATTTTCCAGCTACAGAAATTTCTCTTCCAGGTTTCTTTGATGTAATTTGAATTTAGCGTGCACTACAATGGTTAATGGGATGGTACCTGTCAGGCAGGCCTATGAGCTATGGGTCATTTGAGACAATGGCAGCACTAGGCGTAAATCATCTTCAGAGAACACCCGTCTCTGTCATGCAGAATAATATGGACATAAACTGAAAACAGCGCAGTCTAGGCTATTCAGATATCAATTATTCAAAACTCCAAACCTGCAACTCCCTATACAGGTCCTGGCTCCTACATCAACTTGCCACTATCTGTTGCCTTCATCTAGCCAAATTTATTTCCTAATTTTATATTCCAGGTCACTGAGGAAAACCAGATTCTAGGAAAGGGTGATATGAAAAAGCCCCAAAAAACCAAAACCTCCAGAAGATCCCAACAGGACATAGTAAGTTTGACCTGCTGGTGAGCTGGAGAAAACTTAAAATCGGTAAGATTTTTTTCATTCACTGTAGCAGATGGTTGAGCATGGTCAAGTACTTGGAATAGCAAAGAAAGAAGCAGAGTACCTTTTATTCATAGACTAAGGTGCTAACCACATCTGCACATTATTTTGGGACAAACTCCTAAACTGCTTTTGCAACTGGACTCCATATTCATCCAACTACATGGACAGAGTTGGTTCAGTACAGTGATAAGCTGTCTGGACAGCCCAACAGGAGGCTTCCTCCATGTCCTCTGGAAGGACAGAAGATGGGTGGCTCAGGACTACTCATTTGGAGTAGATGTAGCTACTCCATCTTGCTGGGATTCAGCTCCCTCATTTATAGCAACTGCTTAAGGATATCTGGGCACTTCAAGAGTATGGGATTTAAAAGTTAATTCTTGTGAATAAAAGAATTTAGAGTGGTGAATCTGAAGTACCATCAGCCACACTCCAAAATCTACTGGAATTGGTGGGAGAATCAAATCTTTTACTTGGTCTATAGCTACCTCTGTTGGACTTCAGATACAGGTCTGCTTAGACCACTGCCGTTGACCAGGACATGCAGATTAATCAAGGCTTGCAAAGACTAACTTGAACTGACAGGCTCCTCTTCCCGCGTGCACTTTGTGAACTAGAACAACAAGAATTTCCCCAGCTCATCCGCAGTCTTGCCCAAAGGTTTCTGTTCTTTCCTCCATGGCCCTTCTGTATTTGTCCCACACAAACAAAACTCCCAGAGGAATTGTGAAGGACCTGATCCTATGTGAAAATGTCAATTTAATATTGCTCTCTTGCCATTCTTGGCAAGCACCCAGATATGAACCACATGTCTGGTGGAGGAATTTGGCCCACAGACTGTTTTTAATTAAACGCTTGTCTACTGATATTAAACTGAACTTCAGTGGCATAAGAATGCCGCAGAAATCATTTGTCCTAAATGAAATTATTTCCTATGTAATTTACAAACTTTTTTTCTTCAAACTGGAAGAATTCCATATGTGTTAAAACAACAACCACTTAAACATTTAAAGTTGAACAAGTGCCAAATGATAGAAAATAGTCAGAGAGAAATCCTCAAATTTCATTTTTGAGAATAATATTCAAAAGAAAAAAAAAGCTGTTGAGATACTTTATTAACAACTAAGCTAACTCCAGATACCAGCAGGTCTGTTCTCGTAAAATTATAAATCCATTATCTTTGTAGGCATATGAGAGAAGAAATCAGGCCTGAAAACAGTATTTGAAAGGATGCAAAATAGTAAACATAACTTACAAAATTTGAGATTTGCTTAAATCCAAACAATATGAAATCTATTCACTTTTCTTAAGTAGCAGAAGCAACTGCAAAACCTTTTGTTGAAAATCCATTACTAGAACTTTGATTTTACTGGCTAACAAAGCAATTAATTCATCTGTCCAGATTGCCATTACTTTACTGTATAACTACTGGTACTTTTGCTGCACGGGCAGCAAAAAAATGAAAAGGAGACTCATGCACCCACTCCTCATGCTCACACTGTCTGTTAACGCAGGCTTCGACTAGCTATATTTTCACCTTAAATATTGAGAAGTTCAAGGCAATTATTTTACAGCTATTCTAGATCCAAAACACAAACCACCTTTCTTTAGAATAATATTCAAGCAAGCTTTTCACTAATTATCAATCTCGCTGTTTCTACGTTCATGCTTTAAATTACAGAAACAAACGAGAGCATTCCCTATCACCAAAATATCACTGTCTAAAGAGATGTGTTAAATCATTCCTGTTCAAAAAAGAGGTATCTAATCTTTAAGAAAACCAACACACTAAAGGGGATGAGCAGGTTAAAACTTATATTTACACAAAGATATATTTTACTGCAAAAAAGTATATAACAAGACATGTCTAACTACTGTAGGTTCTTTTTAAATATCCTTCACTCAGATTAAACTCTGCTAAAATGTGCATAGACCAAGGCATTAGAAAAATTTAAAACACTTCTTATTTTATTATTTTTGTAAAAACGATCTCGAAAATTTTATATTGTCTAGATTTACAAAGTCCTGTAACTTGTTCATCAGTACTTATGTGGGTGGATTCATCATTGCTGCATGCATGTACTGCATGAACTGCAAGTGACCTGCAGTTCAGTCAATGCTGCTGTTCATCACTTAAAATTCTCAAATTTAGTTCCCTTCCCCCCACAAGAAAAATATATAAAAGTTAAAATTAAGGCCAGTGTTAAAGAGCACATCTTGTCTCCCAGCTCTAATAATTGCAGAACACTTTCCATACAGGAGACCTTTCATCTGGATTTTCTTAATTAACTCAGAGAAACTAGAATCAGGTTTTATTAGTAGACAGCCTTAATTCTCAATACTTTTAGCCTGTGAGAAGGAATTTTACAAAGAATTAGACTCTCTGTCCTTCTGCACATGTGCCATAATCTCGCTACTCTATATACAGTACAGAAGACAATCAGTCTGGACCACAGTCCCATCATTCTCAGGGTCGGGGGATGAAAAATGTATGAGGTGGCACTATTAAAAAAATAGCTTACGACAGACTAATTGGATCCTGTACAGATAAAGATTTCTCATGATCAAAGCAAAAACTAAAATCAAATAGCCACCATCTCCAAACCCCCCACCAAAAATCACCCACAACAGAACTTTGATGTCTCTGTGAATAATTCCACTGAAAGAATAAGGGGAAAAAAATCTCTTGCAATTAGTCTTTATACCACATTGATAAAGGACAGAAACGATTGCCTTGCAAGTAATACTCATAGCACTCTTTCTCAGAGCTGTTTCAATCTAAGTTTTTTTCACTTGCGTTATATCTTTCATCTTGTTCTCTTTCTCGCCCAAGGAAGAGTTTGGTGTTTCAAAATCTCCATCACCAAATCAGCCTGTTGAACCCACTGAAGAAAAGGCCAATAATGTCGTTCCTGTATAGATGCCCAATTTGTATTCTCAGTTATCAGTTGAGATTATAAAATGGGTTATGAAGATGAGCAGACCAAACACGTTCTTGCTATGAAAAGATTTTCCAGCACATTTCAAGATTTCAACAAGTCTTGGTCTTAAATATCAAGCTGCCTGCATTTGGCCATCAATTTAATTTTTTTCCCCTAACTCTGTTGAGGCACTCATAAGTTGCTCTCCTTATACAGGAGAGAAAAAAAAATGTAATAGACATACAAAAGAGCACAATGTACCTACTTAATTTCATTTTTGTTTGTTTTGTCAAAATAACTAGTCAAGTGTCAAAGAAGCTACAATATATACCTAAAATATGACTTCATACAAAGAATAGGTGAGTGTATAAAGTCTTACAAAGGTACCTACATCAGTAATAATTTTCCTCTCCTCCAGCCTTTCAGAGGAGATGCATTGCTGTTAAGCTTCACTGAAACTTATTATTGTATTTCTAGCATCCCTTCCCTCTGGCTGGTTAGTACAATGGTAACATTTCAAATAGCCCATGTGCTGAAATTATTACCAGCCACTCTTCACGAGTCCCAGAAAATGCAGTCACTCTAATGAGCAATCACAGTATCCACTGGTCTAATATGCCTGGTCCCTAGCAGCTGAAGACCTGCACACCATCTTCATCACTGAGGCCAACAGACACATCCTCCTCTACCTCCTCATCAAGCTGAAGGCTTCCAAAAGAGTACTTATTTCTAGGCATGGGAGAGGAACTCAGCACAATAGGATTTCCAAACACCAGGGGGTGAGTGAAGGGGTTAATGATTTCTGAGTCAGAATCGCTAGATTCTGTCCCACTGCTGGTGGAGACCTCCATCATCTGGATTGCAGCCATGTGATCCACCACGCCACTGGCATGCAGCGACTGCATGACTGGGCTCTGCTTTGACTGTGCCCCAGCTGGCATACCGTTGGCCATCATTTTGCCTTCTGGAGAAGACATCTTAGACACCCTGCCTCCTTTACAATGTCTTTCTGACCTATATTCCTGCCCAGGGGTCGAGGATATCTGGCTTAGGATAAATGGATCTGTAACTGATTTATTGCAGAGATTTGCGGTTTTCTGTGCACGAGGCCATTGAGAACCTGGTGAATATCTGCCATACCCATGGCAGCTACTGGCATGGTTATCCTCCTCCCCAGTCCTCACCCTGCAGTCATGCCCATTTTCTGATACATAACCCTGAGAGCCAGTTCTACTCAGGCTCATATTAGGGCTTGACCCTTTGCTACTGGGAGTCAATGGAGTGGCCAGCGGACTACGGTTCCCTGGCCCTCTAAACATTTCATCAACCAGTGAGCTGTGTCTTGGCATCCTGGGGCTTCCCCCAGTGTAGAAGGAGAAATTAGCTGGGTTATCATCCAGGTACTCTTCAGAGAGAAACTGGAAAGACTTTATAGAGGCTGAGGAATCCCTGTATCTAGTTCTATTGCGATTTTCATCTCTATAGTGAATATAGGCACCACTGGTCAAATCACCCTCATAATTGTCATTTGTTTGGGAATATGACCGGGTTATTTGTCCTCTGAGGAGATCATACTCGCTATCTACATCACTGCAGTCAATGAAAGGAATGGAGGTGCTGCTGCCATGAGCAGCCCTGGAAGCTGGACCTGTGCTTGGTTGCTGTGACTGAGGTCTGTTCTGCTGCATCCTGTCCTTAGCAGCCTCCTCTTCTTCCTCCACTGTTGACACCACTGCTCCATCCACCTTTCTGCCTTCCTTTGGGCTCTTCTTCAAGGAAGGGCTCTTGTGCTGTCCAGTGTCTTCTGTTGAAGCCTTCAATTCCTTCCCTTGTCGGCAGCTCTGCACTGCTGCAGCGTCATTGTCATCTCCATAGGCAAAGCTAGAGCTCTGGAAAGATAAAGGAGGGAAGGGAAGGAGGAGACAAAAGGGGAGGGAGGGGTGGGAGGGGAAAGTTTGGGAGGGGAGGGAGTCAGAGGGAAAAGGCTATGTGTAATTATGCACCAGAATTTTGCACTGCATCTTGCAGCAACATAGGACTCTCTTGAAAGTGGAGGAGGTAACTCAAGCTTCAAAAGGAATTAGAACTAAAAAAAAAGAGGTCTCTGATCTTAAGAACAGAAAAATACATAAGCTAAGCAAGGGAAGGCAGACAGAATGTAGTGATATGCAAAAAGGGGGTATTTGAGGTGTTTCAATGCCCTAAGGCATCCATCAACACTAAGAACATCAACCTGTTCGCACTACTCTGAGAAGTTGGAGGGACAAAAAACATAAACGCGTAAGACAGATTTTGCACAGCCTACTTAAATACACTAAAAAAGCCGTGTGTGGGCTTTTGAACACCGCACATTCAATTCCTGGAGCATACCTGCCACTAATTCCTGGGCTGACTTTTCTGCACACAGAAATATGTCACATCTGCCCAGTAGCCATGCTCCATCTACCTGAGCTTGTCTTTGCAATATTAGCATGCTAAAAGATATTTGAAAAGGGCTGTATGTATAGCAGAATTCTCTTAAGTTCTTAGATTTGCAGGAATGAGAGCGCCTGTGAATATCAAAGGAAGCACCGCAAGGTGAAGGTACAGGTAGCATTCTTAAATACATTAACCTAGTAGCTTGCTCCTCCCATTTAAGTTCTACCTAATGTAAGGTTATGTGGTTAAAGACTTGCCTCCACAAACACAGATGAGCACAGAGAAACACTAGAGAGTGGAGGAACCCCAATAACCCCAATAGTCAAGGAAATGGAGGCCCCTGACCCGGCTCCTCTGAGGGCTGTCCCAGTAGAGCCATCAGCCCATGGTCTGGGTGTGTCTGGGATGCCAGCAACCGGAAAGACCAGAACACGTGCATATTGACTGGGTGACAGGTCAATGTGCAATTGCTAGCAAACATTAAACTGGACTAGTTGGCAAGTAGGATAAGGGAGTTGGGAGCCAAGTACTGGAGCAGCCGTAAGTCAGGCCAGACACTGGAAAGGTCATGGAGCCTGGGGGCCAAGTACTGGTAATGTCATAAGTCTGGACCAACTATTGGAGAGAGACCTTTGCATGGGTGTGTCTGTGTGTGAGGTAACCAGCAACCAGGGGACCCAGCTGTCAGTTACTGAGTAGACTGGGTGTCTAAGATGAACTACTGGAGGAACCCATAGTGTGTGCGTGTGTGTGTTTGTATCTGAGTACCGGCAATTGGAGCAGGGCTTGTACGTCAGGTGCCAGCCACTGGGAGACCTGAGGATGCAGGGGCCTGCTACTGGATAGACGGAACGTCTAAGACCAGTTGCAGGAGGGATCCATATCATATATATGTATATATATTTTTGACTAATGAACGTCTGTCCTGATGAGCCGGAAAGTGAAACAGAGTGAGGCTCCTGGCACCGTTTGTGCTTGTGGGAGTGCTGTTTTCTGTTTCCGTTTACCTGTGTGGTTGGCTCTGTATATATATATTATATATGTCCATTTATGCGGGTGCCTGTAGTGAATGCATGCTCAGCCTTACCACTAGCTGGACCTGGGAACATGCAGCTGCTGCAACCTCACCACTATCGAGCTACTAGATTTGGAAACTCCTAACACATAACAGCTATTAACAGAAGACAAATACATTATGTATCTACCAGAGATAATGGCTTAAAAGTCCAGAGCTGTAATTTTTCTGAGGAAATAATTCTTCTCCTCCCTCATTAATACAACAAAACACCTTGTCATGGGCAACCAAGACTCCCCAAGTGAAGGAAAAGAATGAAACTTTTCCCAGATGCAACAACCAGCTACAACCCAGGAGTAACACAATCTGCAATTTTTCAGACGGCCATTAATACAGCTCAGACAAGCTCACTATTTATATTTGTCTGGAAGCAACAGTGGAAATGAACCTGTTCCACTTGCAGAACCTAAAACTTGTTAAATGGAAAATGAGCAGAAAGCTATGCTCCTGGAGTTTCAAAACAGCAATCAGTGGAAGGTAATCTAACAAGAAATGTTTGAAAGGCATGATCCATGGTTTCATCAACATCACTGACTTGTTTTGGCACCTCTGTATGCTGTTCTGAAGGCTGTGCACTCAGACTCCTGATGGAATGAATCTTGCTGTGTTTCCTGGAGATAAAAGGAAAATCACAGTAAGAAGCCATTTTTCTACAAATAGGAATCAAGAGACATGCATCCTTTAAAACAAAACCTTTGAATAGCAGCTTTCATAAAAGTTTGCTCCCAAACAGATTAACATTCTTCCTTTCTGTAAAATTTAAATGCGCTACATGTTGCGGACTTACCATTGTAAGAAAAGGGAGAGGCACTGAAGCAAAAATGGTCTATCACCAGGACATGAATCATAAGCAATGGACTGCTGTCATGGTCTTTGTGGCATTTTAGCCACTACTTTCAGCTCACCATGAGGAAGATGAGTTCAGGTAGAGCTGGCTCTAGCAAGTTGGAAGCTTTCCCTGGAAATCTCTCCCTTAAGGTTGGCTATACCTATTCCTGTTACTTTTATTCTGAGGTGAGCATGTCTGTTCACATACACTAATCACATTGCACCAAAGAGGGTGCAAATCAGCATGGGAGGAAGTTACCTGTGATAGTAGGACACTCACTGCTGAAAAACAGATTGAAGACTATTGATTAAGTAAACTATAGGTTATGACAACTTCCGCCAAAACATTCAGGACCAAGGGGATTATTATATAAGTGATAAACTGTCAAATCAGCAAAGAAGGAGTTTTTTACTTGGATCTTGGGCAAGATCTTAGAATATAACTAACTGGAAATCATGACTTTTCTTTGATTAAAACATACTGGCATAATTCATTTATTTCCTCTCACCTTTCAAACTGCACTTTTTTGTGCCCTCCTTCTTTAACGTAGTCAAGAACTTGCTTCTGAGTCCGACCACTGGAAGAAAACGACAGTTAAAATATTTAATACAATATACTGCCTGGTCATAAACATCTATGTATCCTGGATATGAAGTCACAGCAACCAGAAAAGTATTCATCACTATCAGCAGAAACTCATGTAAGATGTAAGATTATAAGGAAGGGGACCTGGACAGACACACACATATTTTTATCATTTTGTATGCTACTTGCCTCTTTTTTTGCTATGGAGCTACTTTTTGATGCCATTTCAGAACTGCTTAAATTAAGTTGTGTGCCCTTTCTAGGGTACTACATTACAGGGAAGTCACCAGAATAGAAAGTGAAGCAGGGGTTAAGTTTTCCTCTCATGAACAAAAAATATTCTTGAATCCTTTTGAGTCAAACACCAGCCTTACCCGGTACCAGTAAGCCCTGGAACCAAGATGAAAACCACTGAAATGCATTTAATGACTCAACCGCTACTATTAAACACATCAACTAAGCATACGTACATTTTCTGTAGAGATTTAGGCTGGAAATCCCTCTCTCCCCTTCTGCTACAGGCTATGAAATAGTGAGAAAGTCCAGCACTTCCTACTGTGCAAAGTTATAAACTCCAAAGGGAACTGAGAGCAGTAAAGGAAACCCACACCTCAGGAATACTCAATAGAAAATGAAATCCTTCCTGTTCATTAGAGGCTTTCAACTAACTGAATTATCACAAGGCCTGGAAAAAGTTACTGAATGTATGTAGCACAGATCACAGTGAGTAGAGGATGTAGCCAAAACCTGCTCTCCAAACCAGGAGGTAAGTTGAATGCACCTACAGTCTTCTGCTGAGTCAGGCAGAAACTTAGCAAGTTATAGCTTGTTTACCCCAACATAGGTTCTTCCATCTTAATTAATTGACTTTGCAGGCAGGAAACAAAGTGGGAAGAGAGTTAGGATGGCCCTGTTTACTATGTTCTTGTGCAAGGCAACTAGAGGGTATGGTTTATCTCAGCAAAGAGGGTTTCTGGCTGTTCAGCTTGTATCAGCTTTGGAAACAAAATAAACTGTATGAATAAAAGGATTTCCCCCCTGGCATACACAATGCAATATCCACAATGAGGTTTCTGCCAGTGTAAGAAAAAAACCCAATAACCCAACGATTAAAAACTTTTCTACAGCTTTAACAATATTGCAGGTAGATGTCTCTCATAATCCTTTGCAAGCATAAAGGTCTCAGTATAGAGACAAGCCATTGCTTTTAACTGCATAGAGATGGGTTTACCATAGGGACATGCAATGAAAAGACAAATCTCTACTCTGATACACAGGAAAGATCCCATCTAGAAGCAGAAGGTGCAAAGAGTGCCAAAAAGTTGGTAGCTAGTGTTGCTTAGGACACAGGTGGATTTTCTTATGTGAAACCAGCTGGAACCTACGTACTTTATATCTTACCTCCAGAAACCTACTTGGCAACAGCTGCTACAAAATTAATGCAGGCCTTTTCCCCTACAGAGTTCTTTGCAGTGTTCTGGTTGAGAATATGCAATGGAAAATATAAAGGAGCAAACTACAATGGAAAAAAGGGGAGCTGAAAATAATAGGTTTAATCCTAGATGGTTATGGATGTGATTTTGAAATGGGGAGGCAAGAAAGGTGGAAAGAAGAATGCAGGTCTTACCTGAACCTAAATGATGAACCTCTAGAAAAAAGAACAGGTTTAGGCTTTGGTTTAGGTTCCTCAAAAAGCCTGAAAAAGGCATGATGTTCCACGCAGATCTTCCAGAAAGACTTGCAAAAATCTCGACTGGCCATAAGGAATTCCAGAGTGTCCTGGAATGAACTCTGAAAATTGAGATAGCATTTGCAATGTAAGCAAGCAAGCAACATACGTTACAGAGATGCATTAACAAAGCAGACGCT
>VXBL01007665.1:979284-1047964 GCA_013400195.1 Aramus guarauna | reverse complement strand
AAAAAGGAAAAAAAAGCTTTTTCCCAGCTCATTTGCTTTCAGGCTTAACAGGCCCTATCCTTCCCACTTCGAGACATCACTGGTCTGCCTGGCAGTATCAGAGCTATTGCTCAAACTTCCTTTCACTGACAAATATGACAGAGACAAAGCACCGGTCTTAACATTAACAAGAAGAGGTGGCTTACATGCTGTAACTTAAGAATTGATGATACAGCACCAGAGTTGCAGCCAGACACTCCGTTTACATTTCCTTTGCTAGGACTGCTCCCCTGAGATGCCAGGTTGATGCGTGCAGTACCAACAGTGAACATAAGCAATTAATTAAAAAAAATAATAAATCTTGAGGTGATAAAAACATATGTCTACATGATTAGAAATTTACCAAATAACCTTTTGTCAACTTCACCAATTCCTGACAAGGACTTACATTCACATCAGGCCGTAGTTTGATAAGAAAACGTTTCCTCTTGAAGCTCAGCTTTCGAACCTTAGCCCAGTTGAAAGCGTTGATCTTGGTGTGACCCTACAGAGAACAATGCCAGCAGAGTTTAAGCATTCCAGATCTGAATGGAGAAATCTCAACTGCAAAAGAAAGCTTGTCATAAAGTAATCATCTATTCACTTAAAATTATGGTATTTCTTATGATTCATCTTCTGATAACACAAACCATAAGCATCTGGTGCCATGACTGAAGGCATGTACTTATGGTTAAACTCTTGCATATTTATAGGACTAGGTATGCTGAGTTGATGTGAAAGTATCTGACCCAGTATCACTGCACAAAACAGGGTGGCCCAGCTTTGCCCAGATGATGTTATCTTGTCCCACTATGTAGACTTAGATTTTCAGTGGACTATATCACCTCCCAGCAGCGCCTCCTCCTCTTTCCACCAGCTACAGAGAATGCAGGGAATCCAGACACATAACATGTCACCTCACTTTGATGGGGTAGATTTCCTTCCTCTTTGGCCTCTTTCCTTTGCCTCTACAGGGCAAAATAAACACCCCTTTAAATATTACTTAACTGGGGCGGGGTTGGGGGAACAGCAACTGAAAGTTTTGTATTGGAAGTACAAAATACTGGGAGCATTTTTACCTTTCATAGGGAGCAAGAGAAGTAAAAGGAATCTAAATAAATTACTTGTCTCTGAAGAGTCACAAAATGCTTTTCTCAAAAAAAAAAAGAAGCAACCAAAAACCAGAAGCAAGCAGCAAGTCTGAGAGAAATTATCTTCATAATACTACAATTCCCAGTGACTGCATCATTAGCCCCTACCCCCCAGAAGTCTCTTCTTAATCTATGTTAGAACGTATTTGAGGTATTATTTTAAAAAATTAATTACAGTAGATTGTTCAGTAAAGACTTCAATACAAACATGCCTACAGCACAGAGCAGAAGTTTCACAGAGCTACTACAGGATTGCTAAATGCAGAAACCCACGCCGATTTGGGCGCTGCCACCAGACGGACGTAGGAGTAATGACAGTGTGATGATCTCTGCTAAGTCAACCTGCTGTCTAAGAATCATGTAATTGATCTCCCTTAGAATATTCAGCAGCACTGATGCTGATTTCTAAATACATGGCAGGCTTTAAAGTAAGTCTGTCTGAGTGCTGCCTATGCCATTTGTGAGTGAACCTTTATTTTCCTTGATGTCCTTCTAATGAGGTCTTCATATTTCAATTTCTCTCGGTTACCACCAAAATAAAAAGAAGGACTTAAGGGTCTTGCACTATGAAGTGCCTGAAGGAAGCCCTAAGCCTACTGTCAGATGCCAGTTGCTGGGCAGAGTCCAGCAGGTCAGAGCCTGACCTGAGCTTCCTTTTTAGTCTTGGAGCTTGATTCAGCAAAATTTCCAAGCTTTTCTGAAAGGTCAGAAAAAACCTGTTTTGAAAGTCCCGAACACATTAGGACAAGAAGAGATGATTGAGTTTGAGATCTTTACAAATCAGGCCTTGGGCCTTCCTGCAGCAGCTGCATCTTTACAGGAGGATCCCAGCTGTCTGCTGGGACTCAGCGAGGTCCACACTGTTTTGTGTGGACACGTACTTCCAGCTGTAAGACAGTCGTAAGTTATAAGGCTTTGCAATTTGTTAATTCAGCTGATGAAAATACTGTGGGGGAGCAAGGGAAGGGCCTGAACATACAATTATTTGAGTTATGTGCATTTCTAACAACATCCTGGTGTTCTCATGGTTCAAGCTATGCTTCACTTTTGGGGTTTTACTAGCAACCCATGTAGTTGAGGAGCGTTGGGTTGTTTGTTTTTTAATTTAGATTTCAGAGCATTTGGGTCAGACATATTTCTGCGTCTGTTGCTGTTGTTTTTACTTTACAAAAGGACTCAAAGTACTATAAGGTTGGAAACACTAGTATTTTAACTGAAGTCAAACAGTTAATAGCCTTTTCTGACATTTGTAAAAATGGACATTCTAAAGAACAGTTTACTTACTGGTTTTAACGCACAATGAGGTAAGTAGCATTTTGGATGCTGGCAGACATAAGTTCATCTAAAGTGAAAGCAGTTTACACCAGCTGACTATCTGTACCTTCACAACTGTAAAAGCCCAATTTGTTATTTATCTAAGGGGAACTGCAGAACAACAATTTGATAAATTTACTAATGATGCTTCATGAACATTTACCAGGCTGACAAGCTGATGAAAGAAATGTAAGGAAAATACTTTGGATCTTTTAGGGAAAGAAGCAAGATTAATGGATTCAGCAAAGATAGAATGGCCAAGGCTGGTCAAGAAGACTGTAAAATCTCTGACAAAGTAATGCTACACAGAGCTTACATTCACTTCCTAAATCCTTCTTCATGTACTCCGTTTGTTGTTTTATTTGTCCCTGCTTCACACCCATTTAGTATGTACCATGCCTGCAAGACCTCCCTGTTCCTAATATGTAGGAGGTGTCAGCATGACCAACTTGTAAAGTGTGAGCTGTGGATCAGTTTACACCTTGAACAGCACATTGTAGCAGCAGATGGAGTTCTACCCTGTGCACGCAAAAAAGGTAAGAGTCCCTGGAAGTGAAGGACCTAATGGAGCTATAAAAGGTTTAAGGTTATTGTTAGAAAAAAATTTGGAAGTGCCTGATTTTTCCCAACCAAATTCTTTTAGACGTGGTTGAGGTCCTAAATTCTTATTGCTGTAAGAAATCTCTCTGCTTTATAAAGTACAAAGTCATGTCCCGAGCAGCTCTAACCTGAAACACCAGAATGCCTGTGTTGGCAACAGCCAGGTTGATTTTTGTCCCTTCCCTGTCCTTGGCTGGATGCAAGCGTATTCCATACATCTCCAGCCGACGGGCAATCTCCAAAAGCTGGAAGTCAGACTCTGCTGGTGTCTGTCCCCTTGAGAAAGAAAACAGAGAAGACATACAAATTCTTCACACCTTTTAATAGAGATCAACAGGCCCTCCAGAGAACAAAGAGACATTTCATCAAAGAGACTGAAATCTGTCAGAGGTATAATATATGTATGGTTTTTCTGTGTCCCCAGATCAGCTAGAACAACAATTTTCTCTTAGTCTAAACCAATACCAAAGAATCCACAGATTTTTATGGCCTATTAGAAATTTTCATCACTCCAATTCTGAGACACCTGATACAGCCAGATTTTGAACCATTAACTTTAACACAATTCACTACCTCTCTTTGTATTTTCCAATGGAAAAACATGCTATATTCCTTAAAAAAAATAAAAAATCATAAACAGAAGTATGTAAAGATGTTGTTCATTATAAAAGTGAATGCAATACCAAAATGAAGTAAAACAGAAGACAAGAAAACATTAACATAAACGTTGGGAACCCATAAGCACTAAATTAATCATGACAAAATTATGCAAGTATTTATTATTACTGCTATAGAACTGCTTACCACTCATATCTAATTCAATGTAGCTCAAAATGAAACTGTTCAAGTCTTGAAGTGTTCTCAAAAGCAAAAAAAAATATCTTTCTACATCATATTCGTAATTCTTTTAACCATCTCCTTACTACTAGTCTTTTCTGCAGGCCTTGGGATACCAATTTGCACCATCATCTTAAATCTTATTTTCCCCAAATCCCTAATTCTGCAAGCACTTTGTTTCCTTTTCCTAAAATTACCATTAAACCCCTTCTGCACCCATCTCTAAATACAGTGGAAAGGTGAAAAGGCAACATTTAGTGTCCTTGAAATCCAAAGGACTGCTGTCAGAAGACTGATCAGTCATCATTTCCAATCATACCTGCATGCACAAAATCAGCAGTGAAGCATTTTGTATGAAATAGACTGTAAAATAATGGCATGCTTGAATGAATATAAAAATCAATTGCTCTTTAAACATCTTGTTATGATGACGGGAGAAAGGCAGGAGTAACTTTCAGGAAATTCATAGGCTTGAACATTTTTTGAGAAGTAACCTTTGAGAAACTCAGAGGTCCCAATCTCTTTTGTGGTTATGATCTACCATATATTTACAGTTAGAACTACTCTAAAAGAAAAGAAGGCCAATAACAAGAACAAAAATGTCTTACATGTGGCTACGGTGAAATTCCATGATTTTGTCTTCTAGTGCTTCTTGCTGAGGTATATACTTGTTCTTCGCTAAGTGTTCACGATCTATGGTTTCATCAAAATCCCCAATCTCAGCTATGGAGAATTTTAAGAAAAGTCTATTAAAACATTATGTTAAATCTGAATTATTTGGGCAATCCAAAAGGTTTAGACAGCTGGGAAGAGGGCAGAGAAGCAAACATAGTTTCTTGCAAGCTGTGTCATGGTTTTGTGATTCAGATTCCCGCTACATTGTTTTCCACACATTCCTCCCTTCTTCTCCATGTTAGTATCAGATATGTGAGAAGAAGTACAAGGAGTCCTCCCATCCACCACAACCAAGTAGCTGTTGGATGTCAACTGAACAAATGAAGCCAGCACAGCGCTCCCTTGACTTGTGTGTTGGATAACGGGGCAGGAGGTGACAGGGAGGACAGCACTAATCCCACAGAACTCATCCATCTCTCACACACATGGGGTGTTCAGGTGCCTTTCCCCGGAGCAGCCAAGCACAAGCTTCCTCCCCAGGCCTATGCCCCACAGTGTAATCTTTGGAGGAAAATCTGAAGAGAGATGGTTTTGTTTGCTTGTTTGAATGTAGGCATGTATTCCACCTCATGGGTTTACGAAACATTTGTCTTCCTCTAATTTTGTAGCAGTTTGAGACACATTCTGTCTCCCTCCTCCTCAAAGTCGCTCCCATCTGCTGCAGTTATTCAATACCGTGTGCGCAACAGTATGTCANTCTGTGTGGGTGCCAGATTACTATCTTGTTGCCTGCTATTCTTGGAATGCCTCTGAAAATCTTGCTGTTGGCTTTTTCACTGAACAGCATAGCAGCTTCTGCCTGCAAACCTGCTGGAATAATAGCAACAACGCTACAACAAAGGCTGCTATCTTAATAACGTCAGTGAAATGAAAATGCAGCACCCTCAAATTAAATCCAGGTTGCAGTCAAGACACGCTGTTGCACAGTTGACCTATGATGTCACAGACCCAAACTCAGATCTTTGCCTCATCCTCACCTCAGTTCTGCCCATGTGAATGATCCCTTAATCCAGTTCTGTCCAAAATAAGCTGGTTTAGCAAACAGAAAGGTTTCAGATGATGTTTAAAATACTGCAGGTGATTTCTGACAAAAGTTTGCCTTGGATCAGATGTACCTGCAAATGTGGAGGGGGAGCAATAACCTTGCGTAGGCAGGGAAAATGAGGACCAAAGCATCTACAAATGACGGAGCAGTAACCTTTCAACCCAAATTGTCTGCAGCCACACAATGTCTTTTTATACTGTGGAGGTCAGAGGTGGAAAAGAGTTGATAACTGAGACTGTCTGATTTCCACCCCCTCCCTCATCCCATCTGCTCCAAATCATTCCTTGAGACAGCAGAAATACTACAGAATCCTTGAGAATTCTCCTTTGTAAAATCTCCCTTTCGTCTCCATCTCAGAAACAGCCCCCTCGCTCCAGTTTTACTCGCCCCAATGTCACAAATCTTTAGGGTCTGTTTTTAACCCTAACTCAAATGAAAGGCAAGTTTCTCTTCTTTACTGAAGCCATAAGCCCACCTAGGTTTGCAATAGCTCAAATAATGCAGGCTTTGATTCTTTAAAACACAGCTTATACCCTGTACGTCCTTGTACATGGATGGACTTCAATCACCTTCTATACGGCTTTCTTCAGAGCCAAGAGTACAGAAGACTCTTATTTCACTGCTACATGATTTCTGTAACGTTCTCTGCATTTTGTCAACTGCAAATCCACCATCAAAATTGTCCTCCTGGCTTTCAAATTACTTCTGAATTTGTTCTCTCTGACCTCATACTCAACAGCTTTTCCTTCTCTCCTTAGCCCCCTTTTCCACCTTGAATGCCTTTCTAGTAGCACTCCCTCTAGAACAAGAGGGAGTTCTATTTTGAATATTGTCAGCCTCACATACAACTCTTCTTTAAAATCTTTTCATGTGTTTTAGCCTAAGATTGATTTCCACTGACACTCCCTTTTCTCTTACCTTACAAGTGCATTACACCACACTGTATTCTGTCTGCATTAGCATGTCTGATATGGCTCATGCTTTGTATTTCAGCTCTTTTCCTCTAAACAATCCATCTTCTTACTTCACACACTTACTTTACCGCATCATTTGCGGTATCAAAGTGTCCCCTCACTTCTAACACTTTCTGTAGTGCTTTTAAGGTTTTTTAAAATAGAATGTTTCAAATATAAATTTCATTCTGTAATATACATGCTAATTTAACAGAAACCTATTTGCTGTCTTATTATTATTTCATATAAAGAAGAGTCTATAACATTAACATAAGCTGGTATACATAATATAATGGGCCTCCCGGAATCAGATATCCCCCATGGAAACCACTCATAGGCACAGCATCGATAAGACATACAATACCTAACCTCCTGCATTCTCAATCTTTCCACTTTGATATCATCACTCTTATCAGCCGTCTAGTTTTATTTTTGTTACAAACAAGTATGTAATACTTCTTTAGCTACTGAATAGTAAGCCAGAAAGAAAACAAATACAAAAGACAGCCCATGTGGGAAAGATACAGCTATAGACTCTTATCAGAGAAGATTTTCACAGAAAAATGTTCATGAGACACAGGATGGATAAATAAATAAAACAGTCACAAAATTCTAGCAGAGGTTTCTAGCAAATACTGTTACACAAAAAAGAGAGAGGGGAAAAATCATAAACAGCAAAAAAAAACGGTCCATGATGAGGGGAAGCAGCACTGCAGGTGCACCATGAGGCACAACATCCCTCTGCCCAAAATGGCAGTTCAGATACTGTGAATACTCACTCGTGCATGATGAATCTCTCACCTCTCTCCTTCTGACATGATGGAAAAGCTCCATTTTTCAGTACAGAAATATCTTACCTTACTATCCCCATAAGGAGAGTACTACTTGCATCCTAAAATCTCAGTTCAGAATCACTCTGCACCGCTAGCTCACAAGTGAAGGGGACAAAGAACTAGAAAAATTTCCAATGCATCATGATTATTTCCAGCAACTGAGGAAAATTATTTAATCCAACAGTATAATGCAACTCAGCAGCATAAGAGCAATGGTGGCGATTTGCCATTTTTGCACACTTTGAAATGAATGCTTCTTGCTGGCCTGCATGGGTGTGTCAGGGGGAATGGCTAGCCCTATAATGGAGGAATTTTAAAAAATCATTGAATTAAATTTGAGTTTTACTGTGGGGAGAAGGGAAAGGAAAAAAGACAGCTTGTAAAGGTGAAAGGACATCCTGTATTTTATCCTCTTATGCTGTTGCTTTAGGAAAACAAGCAAGAAGTTGCACTCTGAGCAATTCAGACACCAGAGCTGTAGATAGTTCAGTGAAGAACTTATTGAGTAATCAACAAGAGATAAGTAAGACATGAAATAGGATCTAAGTAGAAATCACAAGGAGAATAATGCATATAAACTATAAGAGCTTAAGACAGTATGATCATGAAGTAATACCTCAAATGAAGAGAGACACATGCATTAGGGTGTCTTCCCTCCAACATCTTTCTTTGGTGCACAGGCATTTAGAAGGAAAACTCACTCTCATAGAATGCAGTGCAACAAATGATACACAGTTTCCTTCAGATGATCAGGATTTTTTTTCCTGAGATGAAAGGAAGTTAGAACTAGCTTAATCAAGAAAAGAACTACAGTTGGTGTGCTGGACACCACAATGGGAAAAACTGAAACACAAAAAGCTTGGTAGGCAAGGATCATTTTTTTAAAAAGTTTGTGCTGCAAAAATATTCAGTTTTAAAATGGTATGAGGAATACAGAATTTCACAGAGGCTGTTGTACAGCTTCTTATTACTACTCAGTCACACTGGGCAATGATGACCATGGCAAAAAGAAAACCATTCAATACCTGCCTTTCCAATAGCACTTGATGAGAAACTGCCCTAACACTCAAACAGACTATGACACAGGATAATGAGATTTATCTATTCATCACTAAAGAGCTTCTGAACGTCTTTGTTGACCGCGATTTCCATACAACAGCATTTCAGTGGAAAAATGCAATACTGAATTGTACAATGACCATTCAAAACAATGGTCTATTATGACCACTATATATGCTACTAAGTGGTTTTTCCTAATGTTATTCTCAAGATGACTATTTGTAAAGCCTTGAAATGGAAAACATATACTGTGTTTCAAGTGATCTGGAAGCTTAAGGAAGCTTTGATGTGATGAACGAAGTTAATGTATGATTCTACTCAACAGTCTTTTTGTGCATACTTTGTAATTTAAAAAAAAAAAGCTTAAAATCTGTTGTTTTTTCCTCCCCTATCAGTTTCCTCTTAGGACTGTGATTTAGTCTGGCATTCTAAGCATGTTTATTTACTACGTTCTCTAGACAGCATACAGATCTCCAGGAATTTGAACGCTCTGCTGACAAAGTATAATAAAACAGGAATTCAGAAGAATTCAACCTGTTTGCCACTACCTGCAAAGTTTGCTTTTTAAATGATCCTAGGCAGACTATCAAATGCAGTGTTTTAAAAATGCAAATCCAGTCTCCAGGAGCTCTTCTTTATTTGAAAGAGTAAATTATCTGTATTTGAATGCCCTTATACAGAAATATAATTAATTGTCCATACAGCTTAAACCCGTCCCTGCAGCTGCTAGTAACAGGTACCCCAGCAAAGCATGTCCAATCAATCATCCTGTTTATCCTCCTGGAAAGAAGGAAAAAGGGAACTTACACTGTACTATGTGTGAGATTAAGAGGGCAGTGCTGGTATCATTACAGGTTAGCCTTCCCTGTGCCAGGTCCTGCTTCACTTGCAATGCAAATAGATACCTGCAAAACCAAAGTGAACAAAGAGTTACACAAAACATGAGGGAAAGAGGGGAAAGTATTTCGATGCCAACTGTGGTTTTGACTACATGTTCCTTTCACTTTTTGGAATCTACAGAAGTGATCTGAATTTCCCAAGTTTAGAGGCTAAATAAAACATAATAGATACTGAATTACAGCCATTAGAGTCCTACATGGTGACTGCTTTGCAGAACCAAGATACCTCTCTTTTTCTCTCTCCCTCTCTTCCTTGGAACCGGAGCAATGAGATCTGGAAGCGATATGACAGTGGAAGCAAATGTGACAGCTATTAAGTGCTCCGCAACTGCACAGCAAGCAGCACTAGATAATGGAGCTGCTTGTAACTATGAAGAAATGCCAGATAAACCGGTGATTTCGAGTTATCAGGTAGTTCTTGCAGAACACGAGGAGAACTCTAAACTTCCACCTTGGCACTCACCTGGAAATGAAGAGCAAGATCTTGATCGAGCAACTCTAGCTAGCTCTGATACTTCTGTGGCCCCATTACCTGTGCACCAGCCATTTCTAAAATATTTGCTTCCAAACCATCTCAGCCACGTATGCCAACTCTACATAGAGAGTGTAAGTGCAGAGACATCACAGGTGCACAACATTTTTTCAATGTTTAAATTTCTTCTAGCTTCAACAGGACTTGAAATTGCTTAGCTCCACTCAGCATCAAATTCTTCCCTAGCAAAAAAGTGACCTAGAACTAAGCATTTCTCCTATAGTTAGTATGAAACCTGAACTAGTTAGATACCTTAACAAGCCTTCCAAAGACTGCACATCCTCTGGAGAACTCATACGAGGAGATCTCAACAGTTTATAGCAAGACTAGATTTTTAATAGGTTCAGTGAAAAGTTCTCATTTGAACAGTGAGTTTCTGAATGAGGAGATGTAGGTAAATAAAATGAAAAGTACAAGCTGAGTACAAAAAAATACACAGTATGTGAAATCATGTAGCATATCTAAATAACGTGCTTTTGAAACCTGGAGACATCTGCCTACCCATACAAAATTCACCCTAGTAGAAGAATACAGCACAAAAATATTGTATTCTCTGGTTCTCCAAGTGATGAAGCTGTTCCCTGTGGATATGCTTTAACATCCTACATCCTACACACTGCTGTGTACATATATTCAAGTTCCCTAGCATACACATTTTAAAATCTAACCAAAAAAGTCATTAGGATACAGAGACATGTCTCCTGGTGCAGAAAGAGATCACCAATAACCAATTTACAGTTCACACAGTAAGCAACTGATATGCAGAATATCTACTCAGAAACAGAAATGTTTCAATTAGTACCATCACACTGTGAGTTTTCATTCATCCCTTTATGTTTTTACTCAGTCTTTCCAGTAAATATTCCTTCTTCCTAACCCACTTTTCTACTTTTCTCTGGCCAAGCCAGCAAGAGATATCAACCATTTCTTTCTTTCCATTCCATTGCTCTATTACTAAAATAAAACAAGACAGAACACCACAAAGGTGGACTCGTTCTTTATGAAGCAATCATAAGGACACAAGAGCTCTTTGTAAAAGAGGACTTCACGTTATGAGAAGATTGAAAGTAAAAGCAAATAATGAAAATACTGAATCAGAATGGAGAAATGTAATTAAAAAATAATAATATTGTAGATAAGAAAAAGGACTTGAAAAGCTTCAGTGAAGCAATACTGTGACAAAACAATGTTTCTGACCAAAAAGAAAGGACCTGCAAATGAGGAAGAACCTTAATAGGTCCCTCACATACATATTTACTTATAGAGAAATATGACTCTTTATGCCAATGCAGTGTGAAATTCAAAGCTTAAATGAAGTTTTTGAAATGCACTGAAAATAAACACACCTTTAAGGTATTCTTTCTGCATAGGTCTGTATCTTTCTCTACTTTCCTCTTACTTTTCATTTTATTCCCTCTCCTTTCCATTTCTCCATCTCTGAAGTCACAGTTCCACTGCTGCAAACCGTTGGCACTTGCGTTGGCTATAGGAATAGGATCCAATGCTGCTGCAACTTGGTAATTCATACAAAACAACTCTCTCCCAAACACGGGTGCAGAGTCACGTGTGTTCCTCATCAGAGGAGTGCCCCAGGGCACCAGCACTTCCCTTAGGTCCCTCCCAACACCCCTGCCAAAGGGGCTTGAAGAGCTCTTGCTGAACTGCCTTCTCTTGAGGTAAGCAAAGTTCTCCCAGGGCCTCAAATCCAGGGAAGCAAAGGACTCCTGCACTCTGCAGAACCTCTCAGCACAGACTGCAAAAGAATCTTAGGTGCATATTTTTCCATTGCACTCAAGGTTGGGGCAAGTAACATCAAACTAATACTAAGAGGCAGCCATCCATCCTCACCCAGTCATCTCAAATTCCATATTCTCCCCTCTGTCCAACAGAGATTTAACTAAAAAAAAAGCTACTAACCTTGTCAGTTCCTCCTGCAGCTGAGCATGGTCAGGTGGGAAGAATTTTACCACAAATTTTACAACAACATGCTTCGGTCCTAAGGGAAATGTCAAAGGAAGTTAGCAAACATCAGTAACATGCTGGCCAAATTTTAATACGCAGAATGATGTACAAGGGATGATTCATGAAACCTGCAGTGCATGCATACACGCTAACCTCCTGTCCTTTGTTAGTATTCAGGTTATTTAGAGATTGCACAATAAAATTTACACACAATAAAAGAGAACAGTAACTTGGTGGTGGGATACTCTGCCAAAACCAAGTCTGTTCTTAGTAATTACATCAGTTGATCCAATAAAATATATTATGCATATCTATTTTCCCTAGTTCAGAACAGGAGGGAGCTAAAATACACTCTATTTTTCAAGTCCACTAGCAAATTACTATTTCTGTTTTAACAGCAGCACATTTGTTCTGACTCTTACAAGTACAAAAGGAGCAATGCATCTCTCTCTCTCATGAGAGAGGTGCCAGAGCATACACTCAGACTAATATGACCAGAGAGGCACCTAGGAAAACTTAATCTCAGTGGGAAAGCTCAATAAATGAAGAACTTTGCTGATATTTGTCAGAGAAACAAAATCACCAAAACCTTTTCTGTTCACTTCTACTCTTCCCAGAGCTGATAGCTATTTACAAATTCCTTTAGGTTCCCACCACCCACCATAACTTTCCCTGATGCCCCAACCCAACTGTTTCCTCCTCCTGGTCTCAGTTCCAAGTTCTGCAGCAACATCCCAGAGAGCTCTAATATATTTGCTAGCTCCTTCCCAGCAATAATGTCCTCCTCTTCTTTTTCTTTTATCCTGGTTACTGTTACCTAGGTGCTTCCTTTAATCCTTCTTTTACTGCATACTTTTTTCCTCTACAAAACCGTTTCTTCCTCTGTCACCACTGCCTCTTCTAGTGACTGACTAAACCTCCGTCTCCTACTGGGTCAGCCCCTTCGTATGTTCATGTGGCATAATTTCACAGCACACACAGTTCATCTTTTAAGGACAGGACAGAAATAAAAGATAATCCACACAAAATTCAGTGAAGAAAGTTGAGAGGATAAAGATCTGAATTGATAGAGCCCTCATTTACTCAAGTACTCTCAGATCAACAAAATAAATGTCAGCAAGGAAGTACTTACTTCTAATCTGTTTCATAACAGGCTTCAAAAGATCAAGCCACACCTGAAAACAGAAGAAGGAGGTGTTATCATCTCTGAACAAAGTACAGCTCGCAAAGGACCATTTTTCATTGTACTACTTAGATTTCCATTTACTTATTTTTTTTCCCTGGTCATCGTGCTCTCCCTAACTATATGTGGTGGATTTTCTCCCGAAAACTCTGGAAGATGCTCAGGAAACAGCACTGTTAATGGGCTGTCACTGTGGCACAGCTTTTGAAGCAGTACAGATTCAGAGAGCTGGGAAACAGCGAGGAGATCTCCCTCTCACTTGTCTCAGATACCAACAATCATGGTGCACTTGGTGAGGAACCACTTGTTTTGTTGAAAGAACAACTGAAACAAGGAGTTCAGAAAAAGATAGTCCTATACTGTCATTGTGGTCCTCACTCAAATTAATCTTGAGAAAGGCAAGTGAAAGCGGCTGGCACTTGCCTTTGAGCTGGGAACACCAGACAAACAGAGAAACAAGAACCAGCACCGCACAAAGCACAGGTGGAAAGAACCTTACTTTATAGCTATGTAAGATTTTCTCTTTTCTATAAACCTGGGAAGCTCAGACCTAGACTTTCTTAACTGAGGGTAGTGTAACTTCTGCATATAGTTTACTTTCATCTGTTTTTTAACAAGTCATTTTTCAGGACAGGGTATGGGTCTTTCCTTCAACTTTCAAAAGAGAAGCAGTGGGTGGAAACAGAGTTTTCAGAGCCCAAACCCCTTGTTCTGCAGTCTCAGTCAGAAGAGCCTGGGCAAAACATTACGGGAAGCTGAGAGACAATCACGCAGAAGGTAAAAGCCAAACGACTTGTGGGGCCTCACGCCACAGCTCATGGTCCTCAGCTGGCAACTATGCCCAAGATTTGCATTTTGTTATCTCACTAAATTGCACGGAGCCTCCCATGGAGACATCTGGAATTTGTGAAGGAACATCCTACTACTGTCACAAAGGTTAAAGCCATTAAAAAACAAATTAACTGAGCTTTCCTCTAGAAAAAGACTATGTATTGAAATGAATACATCTTCGACCTTTACGAATTTTAGATTATGCAGAGACTGAAACATACTCAAAATATCCATTTTAGAAAATCACCTGAGAAGCCAGACAGGAACAGGCCTGTAATACTGCTATAACTGCTCCCATCCTGTTTGCTTTTTTCATCATTATTAATATGAGTGCTTCCAATTAGCAAAGACCTCACATTCCTGCCCTTTCACACCCACTAATGTTTCTCAATGGAATTCTTTTTATGTTTCTTGCCCTATGAAAGTTTTTTTTTTTCTTTTTTTTTTTTTTTTTCTCCCCCGGAAGGGCTAAAGAAACTTGGTTATCCAAGAGTAGGAGCACAGTGTTTATCACACATTAAACTGGTTCTGACACTTTTTTAGCATTTCAGTAACTTAAAAGTGTTTTGTTTTAGAAAGTTGGCATGTACATGATCTGCAGCAAAGGTCAGGGACTTTGTCAAGTTTAGTGGGGAAAAAAATAATCTTTAATATGAAACAGCCAGTTTACAAGAATATGGGAGTAATGCATTTTACTTGACACAAAAAAATAAATAAATCTCTCTCCCTCCAGAGGGAATTTATGATACAGTATGAGCACACAAGTGCGTCATTCCTTTCTCCACTTTCCCAGTCGTCCTACAAGCAAGTTACAACATCCTTGACCAGACTGCTGGGTGCTACAAATGCGTGTCTTGAACATGTGTAGGGAGAAAGGTGGGGCAAAATAAAGACCTCATCGCCATCACCAAACCCAAGCAATCAAAACTTATGCATTATGCAACTCCCACGCTGTATCTAAACACAGCCAATCTGAGACTGGTTTTTAAACTGGAAATGAAAAATAATGTGAGGATTCAATTAAGATTCATGTTTTCAATTTTCTCTGGAACTACAAAGGCTGGATTATTTATTTTTTAAACAAAGTCTGGCATTCCACGATAGTGACTGGATTTCAGCAGCTGGAAAATTGTGGCAGACATTAAGTCTGATGAAACTCTGTGAAACCCCAGGCTTGGCAACAGTGCCTCGTTTCTCCTTGTCCCAGCAGGAAGTGCAGCCCTCAGACCCTCCACGTTCATCTCCCATGCAGATCTCCTCTGCTACAAGCACGGCATGCTTGAATGTATACAGCTGCCAGGCATCTTGACATACAACTGTCAATATGTCAGATGGGAGGTCTGGAGCCTTGCACATTGAAACAAACACAGCTGAACTGTGAATATATGACTTCACGTACTTATGATTACATCCAAACAAATATGCTCTAAATATTTATTTTTCCTTTTACATTGCACTCTACATAGGAAAAGCAACTCATACTCTTCAGATGATATGAATGTAAAGTATGCACGTGTGGTTTATTTCTCAGACACATCATTAACTGCAACTTTTTTTATTTGCGTGATGCTTCAGTTCTACATTATGGCCATTACGAAGATCAGAAAGTTTTGAATCCCACAGGAACATTCACCTCAACTGCATCATGTAAACTGATTACTGTAATTTAAGTGTACATATTACTCTGAGTGCTGCTCCACATTGAAACAATGATTCATAATCAAATCTCCTGCTTCAGAGATTCTGTGAGTTGCTTTTAGGTGGTCGAAGGCATTGCTACCACTGAATCTCATTATTCTTGGGGCACAGCTGACTAGACGTGGGCAAGATTTGGGGATTCCTCCCCATTTTCAGAAGCAAAGATTGGACCAGCCAACAGGAACATGGACTGGTGCTCTCAGATACTTGACTAATATTTCCTTTTGCAAAAGTATGGGCCACATGAGTTACCATGCTCAATGCATGGAGGCATTTTCCTTCAGGTCAAACTGGTGATAGCCTTAGGGGTTTTCTCCACCTTACTCTTCATCAGAGCCCTGGCCCCCCCACTGCAATCGTCTGGACATATTTCCAGGCAGTCAATTCCTGCCACTGGGAGGGCCTCCGGCACTGGCAGCATCTCAATCTCTTCTGTGTTCTGCCTCAAGCAAATAAACCATTTTGTTTTCACAAGACTGAAAACTGTTAGTTTATTTCAGGTCTCTGAGCAAAACACAGAGGGTCATCTATTTGAAACTTAATGACCTATGAAGTAGAGAAGGTCGATCACCTTCTCTATTTTCTAGAAAACTAAAAAGCAACTGTACATACACAAGACATTAGGATTTGTTTCAGCTTTCCATACATACATACATCAGGAATGTCAGTATGTCATTATTAACATGGCTACACGCACCCTCTGTTGTAATAGTACTGTACGGTTGCACTGTTTTGAAGAGTTATGTTAAGCTCTGAAGTTACCTAAAGCATTAGCCAAGGATATCTGGCAGAATACAAAACTCTCTAGCAAACTGTGTTCCACAAAAATCCAGGAGCAAACTGTCAAGCAAATAACTTTTAAAGATCAATGTCCTTTTTTTAAAAAAAAATTTCCTCTTTAATTATAGTCTAAAACATGATGACCACTAGTGTTCAGTTGTAGTGTCTATGTAAGCCTGCACTGAGGCATGACAACAGATTACTGCAGGAGCAGATAAATCCTCTTTTGTTAAGAAATATTGCTCCTCAAAGAAATTTGATACAGATGGACAGAAAATAGATATTTTATTTTTCTAATTGCCCAAAGTCATCTCCTTTAGGTCAGCCAGGCCATTGGTGCAGAATTCACTGAACAGGCAAGAAATCCAGTATACACCAGAATGTACCAGATAACTAGCACACATGCCAGTAGGTCACACAGTAAGTTTAAAGTAAAACAAACTTCAGAAAGAAAGTCATTAGAGACTGAGAAGTCATTAGCCTTTGGCTTTCTTTGCTACATGATACCGTTTCTACCCTAGAAGTATTACTGCAATGCCTCAATGTTGCCGGCAGCTATTCTCAGAGTCCAAAGTGTCAGGACCAGGACACCTGCCTGTGCCACATAGCTCCCCAGGCAGGACTTTCATCAATTTATCAGGTTTTTTTGTTCTTGATTTCTTTTTGATTATCCTCATTATATTTTATCTATCCATTTTCTTGTCCTACAATGTTTTTCATGGAACTGTGTCACAATCATTGAATCTTCTCTGTCTGTGGAGAAAGATTTTACTATTATTCCTGCACTCCAAATGAAGCAGGGCTGTAAAATGAGAGTTGAGACTCTGCAAGAGTCCAGCCTTTGGCTTCTCTACTGCAACTGATAAAGATGAAATGCTTTTCCAACTTGTGTCTGAACTGGCTGCTGCTTTCAACACAGATGAAATCTGACAGGAGTAATCAGGTTTTAAAAACATTTCTTCAACTCCAGCAGGCAAGAACATTTTTTAAAAAGAGTCCTTTTTTTTCCTTTTGGAGATTGAGGATCAAACATACCTTATAAGTAAGGAGCAGGAGGAGACACTAACAGTGTGCATGTAGATGAAAATCAGCTGAAAATTAATCCTTTTACATACCATCATCTTTTTATGATCTGGAAACTCAAGGCCAAAATAGTCGCCTTCAACAAGGTTCAGGTGGTTGCAAACAGCATCATGCAGAACTTTCCCCGGAGCTCTTTGCTGTAAGAAGAAAAGAAAGCCTAGGGTTACAAAGATGCCTTTAATTAGTGGCAGAAAAATTACTGTGCTAAGAAATTGTCCAGCAAACAACACTGTCAAAACAGTTTACAAAATCAGTGGATATTCTAGTGGTACCCACGGGGCAGTTGACAATAATTACATTAGTTTTAAAGCTACAGAAAATACCCATCCATCCCTGGATGGCAGCTCAGAATCCATCTTTAGTGCATTTTTATTTTTGAGGGAAAAATACCATGAAATAGAAACGGTAAAAGTGGGGGACTTGAGATATAGTTTTCTTATGTCTGCCAAGGCTAATTTCTACTGTGAATTTTGCAAGATAGCTATTTCATCCCATGGCCCTTCGAGCCGTGTCAGGTGGTGCTACCCACATCTGTGGACAAAATACTGAAACCAAAACGCTCGCTGACAGACCTGCCATACAAAATGCAAGGGTTTGAGGGTTTCCTGGACGCTGCTTGATACGCAACAGGCTCAAGTCCTGGGTTCTGACTACATAGGGCCTTATCCTGAGCCTCTTGCTGTAAGGCACTCAGGTTGGTCAAGGCCTGTCTGTGCTACCCCAACAGTTGTCGAGTAATTTGGAGGAGTCAAGAGCAACCATTTCCTTCCACACACTGAAAGTCTTCCCTCTATAAAGACCAGATGTTCTAGCCCAATATTAGCTCCCAGAGCTGCCGCTTTGCTGATTGTAAGGATTCTTCTCATCAGCACGTCAGTTAAATCCACACCTGCAGCAATAACTGCAAATTACAGCTCACCAGCAAGTCTTCAGCAAAACCCACTGTTTCTGTATAAAAAGGCCAATCACTGAAATCAAATATTTTTGTTCCTTGGACAAATGCACCTATTTTAACTCAAGAGGCCCTGAAACACAGATCTCCGGTCATTTCAGAACAAATAATAACCCATTAAACTGCACAAACTCCACCGTTACGAGACACCCATCGCACCTCAGACAAATGCCCTTGCAACTCAACCTACAGACTGGCCCTTTCCCTGTCTGCCCAGTAAATAATTACCAGAGCAAAATAAAACAGTGGTAACCATGCAAAGAAAAGAAAACCATCAGGCAGGCAGCCTGGCCAACCTGGCTCAAACCTGAGCCTGAACCCAGGTCCTGGCAGTGCCCCTACCAACAGGCTACTTGCTGGTGGGCAGCTGCTCAAGCCTGTAAGGTCGTGATACCACGTGAATGTCTCAAACACCCATCTGGACATGGGCAGGGATGGGCTGATGACGAGGGAGTGTTGACCAAGAACAGAGCCTGTGGAGGCAGGATAACGTCTTGTGAGACCACTCCTCTGTTCCTGAAACATATAAACAAAGACCATCTTTGCCCCATGCACCATGTGTCTGTGAAAGATCAACACTCACTTGGTCAGCCCCGAAGGGTGGTGGGGGGAGGGTGCGGTGAGACCCCCCAAGACCCCTACAACCCACCGACTCATTTCTAGAACATTTCTGAACATTCCTGAGCACATACTGCACCTGGTCAGGGATGACAGACCCCCGCCTATGGGTCAGGCACATCGGGTTATAAAAAGGAGAAACAAATTTTTGGCACGCGCCCCACCACCTCAAGGCTACATCTACGAGCAGAGAACATCGCTGGATCCAAGTGTGGTGATATCTTTTCTCTCTCTCTTTTCTTTCTCTCTTTCTTCTCCTCTCTATCACTCTCTTTGTCTCTAACTTAATTTTCGGCACATTAGGGTAATATCATCACATGTTTTGCTAAACCCTTATCTTTCATAGTTCTGCTAAGTTTTGAGCATTGTTATGACTTTTGCCAAGCCTCTATCTTTTGTAGTTCCACTGAGTTTTAAGTAAATTTATGATTGGTTTGAACCTGTAAAGTAATTGTCATTATTCCTGATTACTGCGCAGAGAATTAGTAAGTTAACCTCACCCTAACCCCCTGAGTGGGACGGGACAAAGCCCACACCTCCTCCCAGGTATCACAGAATCACAGAATGGTTTGGGTTGGAGGGGACCTCAAAGCCCACCTAGTTCCAACCCCCTGCCATGGGCAGAGACACCCTCCACTAGACCAGGTTGCCCAAAGCCCCATCCAGCCTGGCCTTGAACACTGCCAGGGAGGGGGTAGCCACAGCTTCTCTGGATGTAACAGTACAGAATTTCTTCCTAATATCTAATCTAAACCTGCCCTCCTTCAGTTTAAAGCCATTCCCCCTTGCCCTATCACTCTACACCCTCGTAAACAGTCCCTCTCCAGCTTTCACTATGAAGTTTGTTCTCTGTTTCACTGGGACACCAAAAAACAAATCCCCAGCTTTTTTCCACCTAGGGCAATACCTGTTTGCAGTTACAACCCTAAGTACAAAGCATCTTTCCAAAGGCAATTTATCTAACATTATCTAATATGAATTGTGAAAAGTAAACACCCAGTAGCGAGGCTTACATCAGAGAAATTAAAAGGACAATGTATTTCTAGGGAAGGCACAGGACAGATGTGCCACCACAGTGGTGCTGCCACCCCGGTGATGCAGGAAACGATGACTGAACCCTTCAATACTGGCTGGTTTTGAAAGGTGGAAGGGAAAAGCCAAGCTCACCTCCCCAAGAACTTGTTGAGTAGGTTTTTGCCCAACATAGTCCCAGTGCCTATGTGACCAGGAAGCAATGTTCACGGAAGTTATTTTATTAACCGTTTATGTTAGCTGTAGCAAACATTAGCCTCAGGAATACTGTCAGAAAACCCATCACAAATGATTACAGATAGGATATGGTTACTAATTTTTTTAAGCATTCTTCATAACCAACTTTGCACTAACTAAAATAATTTCTACCAAAATGCCAAATAAGAGGATACAGCGAAGGCAAGGAAAAAAAGACATCTGTTTTCCTAGACAGAGCACTTCTGATCTGATGTAATGCGATCCAAAATAACTCTCAAGTGCAAATATATTTGAATACACTCACTTCATGTTCTCCAGCTTCATTAAACCAAAAACATTGCCAATGACCACCGCCCAGCCTGCACTGGCTGCGGTGCCTCATGTGTCAGTTCTAACAGAAAGCTTCCCACATTTTCTACTCCATCTATCGCTCTACGTAGGCGCATCCAAACATACATTGTCTCTTAATGAAAGAGCTTCCCAGTAAGTGCATTTCATTGGAGGCAAGAGAATAACATTAAAAAGACATTAGATCGAGTGTAATAATGATAGTAGTTTACTGCTCCAAAAATACAAATAATTTAGCAACTTCAGGCAAATGGTCCTGCTCCCAGACTAGTCTCAGGCCTCCTCAGTTTGGCTGGGGCCGCTAGAGAGCACAAGGATGTGTTTAACAGCCACCCGCATAGCAAGAGGCAGAGGGTATTTCCTTTCATCCAAGTGCACAACCAGAAACATGGAAACGTTCCTGTGCATATGTATATATATGTCTTACTAAAGTACCTGATGGACTCCTGTCTGGCAAAGACCAAACTCATCATTCCTCGTGGGGAAAAAAAGTGCCTCTGGCAATGTGGAGATTTTTGACCAACAGGAGAAGACGACAGAGAGCCCACCTGCACCACCATGCTGCCCAAGGTTAGCTGAGAAAAACAAGCCTGTTTGATCTCAGACCACGAGTAAAAGCAGCTGATTAAAACCTGCTGAGTGTTTTCATAAAGTTTTTTTTTCTTATATGAATTTAGACGATGGAATGGCATTCTTGTAGCCTTTATGTCACTTGACATTTTTTCTGGAGTGTGCCTCAGTAACATGAAATGCTTCTTACTCAAGTATTTGTATATAAGATTATTATTTTAAACCCATCTTAGCTTTGATCAGTCTACCTCAAAATAAAATCTGACAGTTTATTCAAGGGAAACACGGTGCATATAAAATCTGCTGAGATTTAAAGCCTGATGACAATCCAGTCTTGCAGGACCAGAAGGAGAAGTACAACGCCCACAAAAGCAGGAACTCTCCAGTCTCCCAGAGATGTTGATTCAGTGCAGTTCCATGACATCCCTACTAAAAAATTTAAACACAATAAATTAAAATCTCAGTCTGCTGGGTATGGAAGCAAACCAGCAGTCACTCAGGTCACAGCAAACATGAGCTGACAGAGAAAGCATTCAGGAATGAGTGCGCCACACCAATGACATCATTCATAGCCAACAGTTGCATCTGCCTTGAATGTGGTTACAAGGCCTATGGGACAACACAAGATTTCTCCAGAACTTGGAAGACATTTTCCAACCATCAAGCGTGGCCCTGCTGCCATGCCTCACGCAGCAAGCACAAGGTAAGCTTCATCAGCTCCTGCCCCACAGTCCTGCAGCTCCACCCACGTCCCACAGCTTGGACGCTTTCCCTGCTCCACGCTGGCATGGGTCTGACCCATGGGGGCTACGCGTGCATGTAAGGCTGCAGGGTGGGGAAAGGCTGCACTACAGCCTACGCTACAGGAGGGCTTTTCCCTGCCACAGTGAGAAAGCAGAGGTCCAGTACATGACCATCACGAAAGCCTCATACACAGGGATGAGGGAAGGTCATCAATGTGGCCAAATGTGGAGGACATGGGAAAGGAGAGCCAGGAGACCTATCTCCTGCTCTCCCTGAGCATCATCGAATGAGAACTCGTAACAGCGAAGGAAAAAACTGACCTGAAGGTGAAGTTCAAAGGAGGAGGACACGGCATGCAAGTGGGACACTGACATGGAAGCTCCCATGATGAAGGCTTGTGGCAAGACTACACCTCCAGACTATTCGCTACCACAGATGCCACAGTGTCAGGTAGTACAGGAAAGGAAACAGGAGGGTACGGTACACTGGTGGAACACAGCTGTGGGAAGAAGGTCACATGCAACACCCAGGAACTGGGAAGCAGCTGCAGCAGGTGGCAGTGTCCTGCTCCTGTTCATAGCCAGATTCTTGTATGAGCCATGAAGATGCAGCTCCGGAGGGCAATTCTTCCTACCCCAAAACAGCCACCTGAGCACACTGGCAAAGAACTTTTCCTTAGCAATACAGTTGTACTATTTCACTCCTGATGACAAGGAGCCTGGACACCTGTATTACAGGGTTCATTTTAGATGAGGCGAATCCCAGCTGCACTGCCAGCAGAGAATTACTATTATTCTTTTGAGGTGGTATTTAGTTACACTAAAATAACGTTATAAATTCATTGCAGTGAAAAGCAGCTCACTGATTTCCAGCTACACATCCTTATTGCTTAATGCATTTTGAACCGGCCTTTCATTTAGCTCTGTAAAATCACATTTTAAAAGTCACTTTACATCTTCAGGGAACATGAGGCCACTAAGTTCTAAATTATGAATAATGTGCATCACCACATTTAGCTGCAAGCTATGAAGGTACCCAGTCAAAGTAGCCTGCTTCACGCACTGTGCATTCAACATTTGCTGTCTGCTGATTATTTCAGTCCTACTCAATTCACCCTCCCTTTACTCCTACCAAAATCCAGAACAGTATGTTGCTTATGATCTTCCAGTGGTGAATATTTTAATAGTTTCAACAATTCTTTAATGTTTTAGTGATCACCAATCATTAAAAAAAAATCTCCCTCTACATACTTGTTTAGACCATTATTTGGCATGGACGGCGATACAGATCTTTTTAAAGAAAGAAAGTGCATAGCAATATCTGGAAGATATTCAGGATTTTAAAAGAAGTGAGTTTGGACATATTCCTGTACCCTCCCAGCTAATTTAGGAATTATTTCACAAACCATCTACCGAAAAAAAGAGTGTCCATGTAGGATCAAATAGTGTTTTTATCATTTTTTATCTGTCTAGCCAACTAATCTCTGAGCTCAGATTGAACAGATCTTTAATTGAAAGGCTTCTGTTTGTTTGTTTGTTTTTACATTAATGAGCAGTAATACCAGGTTAAAAAACAAAATAAAATAAGCACTTTCTTTGGAACAGCTGAAAAATATATTATCCATCAGTGTTTTGGTCAAAGTAAGACGGCTTCATGTGGCAGTGCAGACTATTCTGGTTTCCTTTTTTTCCTCCAAACTGCTACAAATGGATCAGAAAAAAAATTGGTGGGTTTTGCTGTTGGGTTTTTTTTTTTTAAATGACACTTGCTTGTGCTTTAGTAACAGCTGATAAGAGGAGAAAGTAAGTCCTTTACGTTTATCTAAAAGAAAAAGGTACATTCATCATTCACACCTGCTACAATATAAAGGCAGACATTTCCTCCACTAATGCCTTGTTCCTGTCACATTCTCAGTGCTCAAAAATGAAATGTCACAATTTGGTCAAGCTAAATATTTTATAAATATTTAAATATTATATTGTACAAACTTTAAAATTGTATTTGTTCTTTTGTGGGAAATCACCCTGAAAACCCCTTGTACTTCAGATCAGTCTAATTCCCAAATTATTTTTACATTCCAGTTTAACAGGTGTATTGAAATGATAGTGAAAACTTCACCCAGTATTTTCGTTACGATTTTTGAAGTCATATACAGTCATAATCAATACTGAAAATAACAACCCCACATTCTTAACAGCATGAATTTTCTCAGTTATTCAAAGCTGTTAAAAATTATGTATGTATCTACAGCTCTGAAAGGCAAAATCCGCCACACCAACAAGCGTTCATGATAAGCAAATAGTACAAAAATAACCTCAAAGATGAGATTGAGCAACAGGGTTCTTAAACAAATAACCATGCCAGAAATTTATGCTTCAAAGGAGGCTTGAAAACTACTCACAGGAGAACAATGCTGTCAGCATCGGAAGAAAATTTTATATTTTAAACAGTTCTCCTTTCTGGTGTAAAATGAAATGCGTAATTCGTATTTAGCAAAAGTCTATTGCTCGAAAGGTGGGATTAAAAGCAGTAAGTACTGGTCGGAGTGTTGTTCCTCTGGACCGAACACTTGCAAGACACTTGGAGATCCTCTTGCCCTTTTTCTCCTCTCCTCCCTTTCAAAGTGTAGGTGTTAATCCTATAGGAAGGATTAGATGACTATAAAAATAGCTTTAGACTGTAACGATAGCTCTTACACCTGGGCCTACCAGTTTTTACTCTGCTGTTCGGCTTAGGCTGGGTAGTTAGGAAGCACTGGAAGAAGCGTGATTTGTCACCCCTACGTACCAGGTCAAAGCAAGGAGAAGTGACACCTTTAAAGAGAGCAGCCACGCACTCCCACCGCTACTTCTAAGTACGCAGACCCCCACTCTGTACCTACAGCCCCCAGGTATCCACCCCATTTGGAGGGAGGGTGTGGAAGTGGCAAATATTCATGATAACCCGAAGGCACCTCGTTCCTTTTAAGATATTTTCCATTTGAATGTAGTTGAAGGCTCCACTCCTGGCACGTATCCCACATGCTTTTGCACAGACTGCGCACATACCATCAAAGGCAGGATCGAGGCCAAATGCAGTAACAGAATAAGACCCTTATACTGCCTTAAAAACAGGCGATTGATCATCTGCTATGTGTGTACAATAAGACTATTTAGTGCTCCTTTCTTTCAAGATTTTAGTGGACTGCTTTCCCACTTTACACTCACCACACAAGTTGTACTGCCTTTAATGTCAGTCCTTGCTTTCCATAGTCTCTGAGGCATAGTTTTACCCTTCAGTCAATTTTGCTGGTGCTGGTGTCTTTTTTAAACTGTGTGATTTTAAGATACGGTGCTTTTTACTTGAGGTGTGTTTTACTGCCCTTAAAAAATTGCAGCAGCAAAGTTAAACTTACACACACACACACCTATCAGCTATGACAAACAAGACGATTCCAAAAATAGCTATTTTAGGTATGTGATTGCTAACCAAAAATCAACACAGCAAACAATTATCGAGGCAAAAATACAGGGAAAAGTATTTTTAATAACCAACTCATTCACTTGCATTTCTAGCACCTTCTCCAAAAGAAACTTGCCATTTTCTACATTTGAACATACACAGATTTGTTATTGTAACCATGCTCTGGGATTTCTGAACACCACAAACTGGCTTATGTCAAAATATTTTCTAAAATAGGCAAAAGCAGAAGGCTTGCTCTGACTAGACTTTAAACTATCTTCCAATGCCCCAATCAACTTTACTAGAACTAGCCAACAGTAAAATTAATGTGAAAATTAAATACTTATCAGGAAAAGAAATAACTAAATAATCCTCTTTAATGGTTAAATAGTATGGAAGGAAAAAGAAAAAGATTACTTAGGAAAGCTAATGTAAAGTATAATGATGAGGCTACGTTCAGTAGTGCTTCATTAAACTTTTTCTTACAACAGAGTCCCACAAATACAAAATTCAGGTACAGTAAATCCTCGGGTAACCATACATCTCCTTAATTACATGAAAGCTACTGGAATTGGAGGCTCTGCTTGGTCTCTTTTCACCTGGCTCATAAAATCATAGCTTTGTAACTTAATGGGCAAATACCACCCACACTGTATTATATATGCATTTCAATCTCCAAACGAGGAAATGAAAAAGGAGAAAAGATGGGCTGGGCACCTTCAGAACTGAGCCTTTCACACCACAGACCAACCTGTCATCTTCAGGTGTAATGATCCAATCATTTGAGTTCTTTGCAGTTCTTACAAATGCAAACTGATATTAATACTGATTTTATTTCCCACCTTTTAAATTACTCTTATTTCTACTTGACAAGGAGCCAGCAGCAACCATCACAAAGCTAGTGGAGCCCTTTGTAAAGGACAAGAAAGGGGAAGAAAGAGGCAGATTCCTGTAGCCTGGAGAATTTCCTCCTTGGGTAGCTGTAGGAACAAAATCCCACAGGAGAATTTATTTCGCACATCCATCCCACTGTCGTCAATGCCAAAGGAAATCTGGAACTTCTCATCAGCTAAACATCACAAATCCTACAGACCAAAACCCAGGTACACATCTGTTTATTACAAAATGTTATTCACGGTGAAGAGCACTAACAAAACACTTCATGATTACTCTCCTGGTTTACTGGCTCCTTTAGCTGTATTTACAGCATTTTAATTAGCTGATATCTAACTCTCAGTGAGAAAGTACAACTGACTTTGGCTTAATTTTTCTGTACTGACTTAAAAAAAAAAAAAAAAGACATTTGACACATATGCACCTGAAAATTACTTTATAAACTAAAAAGGGATGCTCTGGTCCCCTCTGCTAATGAATTCAGCTGAAAAACTTCATTGTTGTCTGGCTAACAATCCCCTAAGAAATTGTCCCAATGGGGAGAATGCATGCCTTCATATCAAACTCGAAAGCTGATCCCAGTAACTCCCTAAAAACCCTAATCCCAAAAACCAGCAAACTGCAACAACAAGTCTCTGCACAAGCTAACTACTCCTCCTGAAAAAACCCCAAACCTTGCTGCTTGTAGCCCAACCATTGCTGCTAGCTTCCTTCAGATAGATGCAAAACATTGGTGGGAAATCAGTAGTGGCAGAGCGAGTCTTTTAAGTAACTGTGTAAGGCTACAAAATTTCACACAGCAACCATTCAGTTCTTGGAGACTTCCAACGGGAAACTCTTGCCAGAGCCTCTGTTACTAAACCAAAATTACTTTCCTTGAACATCATTTCAAACACACAGTGCGGACAAGAAAAATGAGGCGTTAAAAGAACAATGAAAAAACTTACTACTAATATGTCATCTTAGTCCCTAAATTAGTTCTTGCAAACGCTGAGTCATCTCTGCCTAATTTTACTAGCAAAACTAAAAAGTGGTTTGCGGCTGTTCTTTATCCCGTTAGCAAGGCAAACATCCACTGCTGGAAGAGACTATTTTCCTTTCTGAAGAGTATCGTCAGCACGACGTATTCCAGCTTCAGAGCCTTGACACTGAACGGTGATGACTTGCAAGAACCAGAGCCAGCCCAGCACGAATTTCAGATCTTGGAGTGAGTTGCAGGGCAGATGCATAAAACAGTGCTTTCCTCACAATCCGAAACAAAGTATGTTTTGCAAATCAAGGCGCGTGCTGAAAAAGCTTCCCTGAAAAGCTATGTCTCACTGAGAGGTGTGAGAAGGGAGGGAGTCACCCCAAAGCCATCACAACTACGGCACCAAAACCCTTAGGGAAGACCCAGGGATGCCCGCAGGCACCTCTCTGACGTATACTGACTTAAAATTACCCCTCTTTAACAGACAGCTGGGGGTGTAAGCGGGCACTTTCCCAGCTGGGATGCCCACAGCACAAGCCCAGCGTGTGCGCTGTGGGCACTGGCTTTGGAAAACACGCAAGACTCCATGTTCAGAAACTAGATAGGAGTTTGACGTGAAGCTGATAGAATCTCATTTTTCAGAACGTTTTCTTTATGGAAAGCTGTTTTGCTGAGGCAGGTATATACCTGTCAAATAAATGTTGATATTACTTTCCCTCCCCGTGAGCAAAAACCTGAATGAGTTTAACCCCCGGCCTCGGCGCTATTTAGCAGCACACTGTGCTCCTTGTTTCTTGGGAAGACCTGCAACTGAGGCTCAGAACACTCATTAAAAATAACCTCAGATTGAATTTCATAGCCCACAACTTTTGAAAAGGAATATAATGGCACCATTCAGTGCTTTCAGTGTAATTCAGAAGTGGAGCAGCCAGTGCGTAATTGGGGATGGAAACCCCAACCTCTCTGACAGCCGCCACCCTTTGCCTCCCACTTCTCCACTCCTCTCTCTTTCAAGGCAAAAATTGTCTAACCACCTTCTCGGGTTTTCTTTTTTAAGATTAAGTAGTGCTTGAGAAGAAAATAAAATCATTCTATTATTCAGACCACTTTCTTCTCTGGTCTGTTTTCTTTGCCTGCTCATTTTTCCTCATTTTGTTTAGCCATAAGCAAACACTTTACTAGAATGAAGGAGTAGGCGATTTTAAAGCTATCACATATGAAAACAGAAATCTGCCCTTATAGGCAGATTGGAAACATGAGAATATGGAGTGTTATGACTACATGGGAGTTAACAACTACAAAACCAGATTGATGTGCAAAGTGGTTATTTATTATTTTTATTTGGATACATTTTAGTTTAGCCATGATTCTAGTAAAATCCTTTGAAGAAAATAAACCATTGTAATGCAAGAACTTTTAGGCCCAGAAAAAAACCCAACAACAACAAAATAAACAAAAAATAAGAGACGTTCAGGCAAAATACTAAATCCTAAATCTAAAGCAAAATCAAATGTAACAGGAAAAAGCTTCAGATAATCCCTGTTCAGCCCGCATTAGTCTCAACATGACTATTAATCTGAGCAAGAGCTGAGACCGTGTGGAATTGTACGTATTTTACTTTTTACTTTACTGGGGGAAGGAAAGCACGTTTTGGCAACAGGATACAGAACTTTTCATGACCAGATTGCTAACTTGAAAGGACACCCTTAGATGAAGCCTTCAGGCTGTGGCTGCTGCTAACCTAATCCGCTTGCTACCAACTGGTCTTGCAAAACTGACAAGGACTGGCTAAGGAAAAGCTTGGCTGTAGCATCCTACAATTACTTCAGATCGGATATGGATTAATCCCGTATTTTATGTGCGAAACTGAAATGGAGATGGTCCTGAGTTTATTCCTAATGAGTAAAATTCATATGCATAAAATGTTTTTGACGGAAGAAAACCTCTAGGTGCAAAACATAAGTCTCAACAGCTAGGTCATCTATAGGTACCTGAAAGGCAGAAGTTTTGGGCTGTATTTTGTCAGTCAGGTTCCAAATACACAAGAGTTTCTTGTCTGGTCACACAAGATCTGTCACCAACCTGATGGACTCAAACTTCTCAGTAACCTCTGTATCATGGAAGTTTAGGAATTGTATCCATTATTTCTCTAAGCAGCCTCAAAAGACCTTATGACTGAATTCACTGAGAGTCTGAACTGTCTTCTAAACATGTTAAGAAAGACACAGGAGAAAAAGTAAGAACTGCCTATATACTTACAGGATTTGCAAGGGAATGTATAAGCTCTGTGTTTTGTGCGTCACTATAAAGTGCTACCTTTGGTGGGACGCAAACCAGAGTGGAAAGAAGAATAAGGGGAATTGGTGTAGCAGGTGTTACAATAATGGCTGCACCTACCAACAGATTTCGGATGCACCTATAATGATGTAGTCAAGTCACATTTTCAAGGAAAGACAGAAAATAACTACTTCCCTTTTTAATACAGCTACACAGTTACTCATAATGATCCTCAGGAGCTTTTCTGGTTGTTCTTTGCAGCCTGCTGCAACTTGCAGCATCTCCTAACAGCAGATGCTTTGAAAAATCCACCTGTGAGTCATCCCAGGTCTCTGAAAGATGAAACTGGCTCTGGATTGTAAAAATCTGATGAATGGTTATGTTAGCAAACAACACATAACTGCAGCAATCACCGGGGAGCACAAACAGAGGAGTGCACTGGAGAAACAGTGACTTAGCCTCCAGTCACTTCAAAATCCAAAGCTGCTGGGACTGACCCATATGTTGAATCTAGCATTAAACAGCAAAGCAGCACAGACAGGGCAGAGATCTGCTTATACATTTGTGGCAAACCAGGGAAAGAAGGGATTTGTGCTTGTATCTGCGGGGCCAGGGGAGGTGGAGGGGGAAGAAAGGCCAGCAGGACTTCTAAGCTGCACATGATTTTGTCTTTTAACAGCATGAGGTAAGAGCTGGGCAAAAAGCCTCTCGCCCATCCTCAGAGTGCTTCCTCCCAACTACGAGCAAGGTTTTACTCTTCCCTACGTTGAACTTGGGACGTTCAACTTTGGCCTGATTTCCCACCCCTTCTGCCTGTGCTCTGTGTATGTGTGTGTGTGTGCACATAGATAGGTGCGTGTACCTTACAGAATTGCCTGTGCCTGCAGTTAACGTGCAATACTTTGGAGGAAAATAGCTTACACCCTTCTGCCTCATTGCTCATTTAACCATACAAACCGTTCAAGCTAAGGAGATTCCTAAGAGATCTGCTTTCTGTCACTCAGACAGAGGCCTCAAATATCAAAGGGAAGCAACACCATGTTATTATCACAAGTACATCAACACAGTCTCTGAAACACAACTTGTATGGCTTCTATTTTGTTTTAACCTGCAATACTGTTTTCTTTTATGCTCTGTTTAAAAACATGTGTTATACAGACCTAGTTATTGTGATGTGGGCTTTGGACAGAATTGTTAAAATAAATCTTTCGGCGCAGCAGATTTACCAAGGTAAATGAGCCACTCAACTGTTTTTTCTTAAGGTCAGAGTACAGCAGTGCCGTATTAGGTACCACTTTGATATAGATGAGCTTTATCAGCAACAACAGGCTTCGTGGGAAACAAGCGTTCTCTGTTCAGGATACGTCAAAGAGAAGTCTTTGGGGATGTGCTATCAAAAGTCAAACATCAGGCTGACACAATGTGACTTTTTTGACCACTTTTTCAGTCTTAGGTTTAATTTCTCCAGAAAGAGAGTTTTCATTCATTTAACCTTGAGGATAATGTGTGTAAAGTGGAAAAGGATTTGATTTTATCTAATTTGTGGATTTTTTTTTCTGAGTGCTGAAAACCAAGTCCTCATGTGCTTAATGGCATGCATCTCATTTTAAATTTACATTTACAAATATGCTTTATTCAGTGTTAGCATTCAAGTAATTTCCAGATTCCCGGGGTATGCAAGAGCGAGACTTTTATTTACAACATAACAACATAATTGGATGCCGTAAGTGATTATTACCAAGATGTCATTTGAGTGTATCAATAAAGATTGCCATGGAATTATTATCCGTCAGGCTTTGAGCAACTTGTCAGAAACAAACTTCTCCACCTTCTGCTTTTTATTTTCAGGGCAAGGTTAACCCTATCTAAGCACTTAACTGAGGTGCTTTAAGCAGAACAGCAATTTTCCTAGATTCCTTTCTAATCAGCAGAGGGGAAATAAGCACTTTCAGAGTACCAGTCAGTCAACCTAAGATCTGAATCATCCAGGAGGTGACCCCTCTTCCTCCACTATTTTGTAAACTAGAGTAACTACAGCAGGCATAAACATGTTATTGAAAGACAATTTTACATGGAAATATATTCTTTACAATATTCAAAATTTAAAAAAAAAAAAAAAAAAAGCAAACAACCCAAAAAAATCCCACCACCACAAAGAGGTTCAGGTTCATTTAAAACAGATTTTTGGCTACTACAAGAAGACATTTCAGGAGATGACCAAAATAAAAGCAGTGTTCCCACTCCTTCCTTAGATGGGCTTCGAAGCTCCTCAGCAGAAAGCAAAGGGAGATAAAACTCAGCAAATGAACATGCAAAGAGAGCACCCTGCTTGCTGAAGGTGCCTCCAGACGGAGACTGAGCCAGTGGAAGGATGGCTGCACCTGTAACAGCCAGAATTCAATACCATCAGCTATTGCTTACCCAAGAGCAACTATCCTCTCCTGGCCAGGCACCCGAGCAGAAAAGGCAATGGGCTTCTACAAAGCAGTGAGGGTCTGACTGATGAGATCGGATTTGCCAAAGCACTGAAAAGGATGACATCATTTTTTCCTACCAACTTTTTTAATAGGAAATAAAACCTTACGATAAACTTCAGGTATTAACAGCCATTCCCATTAAATGTTAATTGTTTAAAAGGGTATGAATATCTGGAGATAAAAGCCAGCAGAATGTTGCTTAGAATTTACCACTGATTACCTGTTACATTAATTGGCGCATCAGAAAGTTGCTCCAGATTTAGAATCATAGAATGGTTTGGGTTGGAAAGGGCCTCAAAGATCATCTAGTTCCAACCCCCCTGCCATTGTTTTTTTCCAAATTGTAAAAGGCTTTGGTACCTACTATAAGACTTAATAAATAACTTCACCCTTGCTTATTTATAAAATGTTTAGGTTATCCATGTTCTCACCAACCCACAAGTGAAGTTCTGGGCCAGCACATACACATACTTTAGTCACCTTCACTGAAAAACTGTCTTGCTACCAGCTTTAGAAATTATCTTTTTTCACCATAACTTACTTAGAGAAGTCAGACTACCCTGTCAGACTGACATAAATCTCCACAGGGAATGAACTTCTGCGTACAGAAGACCACAACGGCTCTGAACCATGACTACTGCTTGCACACTTCTTGTAGCAGCCTTTCACTCATTTTCAATCACAATGTCTCCTAATGCTTGACAAAAAACACCATGTGACTAAACAAGGAAGAGCTATAACCCTGATTTGGCACTAAGGAGCCACTTCTATCAGCTCTTGCTTTTTTAGACTGTAAATATTTAGTAAATTGGGGGCTAAAATTACTCAGCATCCAACAGATTGAGACAGCCTGTCTACTCCCCCACATTGAACGAGGTCTTGGCCAGGAGAACAGCATAGGCTTTGCAAGATGAGAACGATATGTGGAGCCACGTGTCATGGCATCCTGCTGGCTTTTTAATTCTTACCAGCTCATCAATACCCCTCGGCAGGCTGGTACAAACTGAGTGAAGGCAGTGGCTACTGAGTCCCAGTGGGAGACTCCTGCAGAGCACACCCGGGGGGAGATGAGGAGGTTGGCCATTGTGCCCCAGGTCGGCCTAAGACCTGGTGACCAAACAAGGTGCTGCAGTTCTGCTTCTAGCCATCCAGAGATCACACCAAGAAAAAAGTCTTCATGTTTGTAGTTCAAGAGCAGGTCTAACACCAGGCTGAGGCAGTCCAAAGCCTAGCAAATACAGAGGTGTCTCTCATCACTGGAATTTACATCTCACCACCTTTGCTGGTACCAAAAATCTAAAAAAAAGTACTCAATATGCATTATAGGTACTTAGAGCACAGACAATTTGCTCCAAGAACAAAGTGAGGTTTACTGAGTGACAATATGAGTGTTCATATTGTCAGATTTGTCCACCAATGAGTTTAGTGTGTGGCTCTCACCTGTGGGACCATTGTACTGAGACACAGTCCTTGCCTTGGAGAGGACTAGTACTGCAGCAAATGCCAGCAGCCAATACCTTCTGTTGCTCCCATGTGCTGCTGGCACATGCTCACAGCCACATGCTGCCCCTACCTTTTCTCTGTAGCCTACAGGGAAAGGGGCTGAAAACTAGGATGCAGTCCAAAACAGGAATTCAATCCCCTCCAGATAAATTCCTTCCATCCAACATAACACAACTGTAAAGAGACTGCGAACAATTAAGGCGAGGAAAGGGTGAATTACGAACATCATGGTCAGAAACCATTCATTCAGAGGGCACACACTTCCTTCCTGAATATAAAGTAACGTGATTCCCTGGCACTGAAACAGGGTGTTCTCCACCTCTAGTTATGTTCTAGCCAGGAGACATGTTTTCATGTTAATTACTAGGATGGATATTTTCTCCCCCGACCCTCGGAGCCTTGCTTGGGTTGAGATTCATCCCTTTTTAACTGCAGTTCAGCATCTAGTTGCCCTGGACTTCCTTCACAGCAAAAGGAAAGAGAGGTTACTTCCAGAGAAACACCCAGGCCAGCCAAAACTGAAGAGACAAACTTGGCCTTCATCTCATTGCTACTTTGCTTCTCCCTCTGGATTAGGCGATTTAACATGGAGGTATGCTTATTTCTTATTATCATTAACATTCATGAGGTATTTTGTCTACAGTGCTGTTAGGAAACAGATAAGTGCTTACACAAAAGATATTACACATATTAGCTGACATCATCAGCATATTTTCAACAGTCTCCCGAAACTAAATTCAAATGACCAAACTATTAAAGACAAACATTTCCCAATAAAAACTGTAATTCATACCCATTAAGCAGCTCTCACCACCAGCTATTTCAGGATATCCTGACATTAAATCAAATATTTAAGGAAGAGCTTACATTTCTTTTTGAGTGATGCTGCATATATCCAGATGCGTGCCCTTGCTGGAGATTTATAATTAGGGTTAGCATTACACTGAGTAATTTTAAAAGCTTGAGAAATCACAAGATCTGTTGAGGTCACTTCTCTGACATCACATGTGGATCCAATACTGAACACAAAAATTTCACAGACCACATGTTTGCCGATATGCAAAAAGCCATTCATCCTGAAAGCAGTGGAGACGTGAACTTGCACCATCAACTGCACTTCAAAAAGCATGACTAACTGTCTTCCACTCCCAATAATTACAATCAAGGGAGGACACTATTAAAATCCATTTCACTGCTCGTAACTGCTGGCGACAGCGTCCCCAAATGTTCCTCAATATGCTTTTAACTAAGGCAACGAGTGCAGTAAAAGCAACATATTTCTGTCAGGGCTGAGCTATGGGGTGAGTGATGGGCTCGTGCAGAGCGCTCCCACAGCTGCACCAGTGGCCACGGTGGAATTCAACTCACCCAATGCTGGCTGTCTAGAAGTTATGTGTTTAGTCTAAGCTCATTATCTGGGTTGTCTCTCTGCAGTTGGACAAGAGAGAAGTATCGTGAGAGAAAATTCATCTCATCTGGAAACAGATGTATCACGCACCCGGGGCGAATCGCCCACTGGGGGCACCTCTCATTCCACCAACAACTGGAAGAGACTTTCCTGCTCCCTGTGAATCTGATGTTCAAACAACTAAAATCAAGTGAGATCGATCTCACTCCAAAACTTTAGCACAGGAAAGATTTTATGGTCAGGCATGCTTTTTCCTTGCAATTTTTCCACATGCCTGAGATAAGATACACACAGCACTTTCTTTTGGGGGAAGAGGGGCGAATAGAAGAAAGACACATTTTTATAAAGCTGTGTATTTGTTTTAAGCAAGAAAATGGTCTTGAAGGGACTTAAGAAGACAACAGTAGACAAAGCAGAAATAAAGAAGATAGCATTGGGAATGTATAACAAGGGGGACAGATCCCCAAAGCAGAGCTACAGCACAGGCTAAGAGTAACAGCAAAACCCTCTATTTCCCAAATGTGTTGCCCAACACTTACAAATTAGAATCACAAGCAAAATGTAAGTCCCGTGTTTTCTCATAGTAAATGTAACCAATTCCATTCAACATCATGTTGTGGCCTGTATTGAAAAGGAGCTCCAGTAAATTTGTTACCTAAACACAAACAGTGAGCAGTTTTCTATATCTAGAGAATCAATGAAAGGCAACTCAAGACTCAGCAACACAACATTTAGTAGCACTATCCTGATCAAAAGAAGGACTTCAGTCTTCTTTTTGACTTGAAGTGATGGTTTTGAGGAGATTCAGAGTCCGACAGTAGCCTACTGAATAAGGATTGAATTTTGACTTAGCAGACCCATCCCGTAAGGTGCTGAGCAAGCCCTGGCCCTGCAGACACGTGGCGCTGCTCTTCAGGAACTGAGCAGCTTGCAAGACCAGCTGGCTGGAATGACTCACGATATTTCCCAGAGCACACGTGGCCCCACAGGCAAAAGTTTGTTAGCAGAAAATTGCTCACCAATGGTCTTCAAGAGCAATGTAGAAACTCAAATAGGAAAAATGTAAATAAAGCATCTTATGGATAGGGTACTGCTTAAGGTCTTAAAATAGATAGCAAATAATGGAGCAACATGTCTGTGTAATAGCCATACTTCTCTAGTTATGAAGAATTGGCATTATCAATTAAAAGAAACACTTAAGTAACTGATATACACAGTCTCTGATTCCAGTATCTCTACGCTGACAGATCAATAAGTGATCTGGAAAAACACACATTCTAAAAACCATTAGATAGCTATACATTTATGTAGTTTTATTGAAAATACATGTATGCATGTTTTTTTGTTCTTCACCACTTAAGTGTAACAGACTGAAAAATACCCACGGTACATACAATGCATGCAGTTATACAAGGGGCAATTTATAGCCTTGTTTTAATGACTGCATTTGCCAAAGGCAAAAATCTGCTTACTGTTATTTCTAGCAATAGTATACTTTACTAAACAGCCAGTCTTGTGTTAAAAAAAAAAAAAAGGCAAACCAGCAGAAAAGATAGCAGCCACATAAAAAGTTAGTGTAAGTGGTTTGTGAAACCTCGTTTTGTGATTACATTTAAGATGTTTTGTGCAGTCACTATTAGCCAAGTATCCTATGCAGGGGTTGGAAAGACCTATAAGTATTCACAATAGGCTTGAAATGCTACACTGTAAATCACAGCTCCAACATCACAGAAGCCCGTACATCATAAATAAATGGATAAATAAAATCAAGCAAACAAACAAGGCTTTGCTTTCTTTGTTGAGAATATCTGACACTGCCCAAATCTGACAACAAAAATAGCCTAAATATTCTGATCCCTACAGCAGTATGTCTTTAACAAAACTGCACCTTTAACCTCCAAATATTCATAGAAATAACAATCTAATAATACAGTTGCATGCTAGTACATCAAGAACCATGGTTTGGAAAGAAAAATATCACTAAGTTTTCAACAGGTGTCATAAACTAAAGACTTGATCCTGCAGTCAAAGCAATCAACGTAATAGTCTGCATACATGATATACTACTATTTCCAATGGCTTTTACATGAAAACAACAGGCACTATTCATACAGAATCACATGCCACTGCTACAATACCAAGCATTACGTTTTCAAACTGTCAATCACCTACACAAAGACTGACGGAAAACTTCACGTAAAATGTTGTGCTCAAACTCACCTTTCAATACTGACTATTCTGCTTTACTTTTCTGAAGAGTTTCACTTCCCATATTAAAAACCCCAGAATGACTGACATTGGTCCCTTACAACCATGCACCTTGAACCAGAAACTTAATGTCTCCTACCTCAAGGGCATCACTATCTTTGAATTACTTTGTGAGTACTGTTTTCACCAAACACTGGATTTCTCACATTCAACAACATGCCCTTCTCTCTCTCTTTTGCGCTGTTCACTACACGGCTGTTTTTAAATGCATTGTTTCTGCTCACAGAGGCAAGAGGTCATTTTGTCCATAACTGGAAGGCAAATCTACGGTAGCTGTTGCAACCCTTGGCCACTGCCCTTCCAATACAGGGGTGCCCAGAAGGCAGCACACACTTGGCGCTTGCTGGTCAGCCTCCATGGCATGAACTGTGTTAGGGGCACCAGCCTTCACATCAAAACTCTGCCCAGAAGTTACTTACTGCTCCTGCAAAACTGGTTTGCATCCTTAAACCAAAAACGAGCACCGGGGAGGCAAGAGGGTGAGGTTCCTAAGATCCACTGGGACTTGGTGGTGGCGGTCTCTTTGGGAATTCCTCCTGTGCTCTCACAAGGCCAGGGAGAGGGCCAAAAGCGCATTTGGCAATGGTTGTTCTACTTCATTTCTGATGTGTGTACATGGATGTTTTACCTGCAGCCAGTGTCATTACAGAAAGGCGCATGCTATCACAGCCAAGCATATTTCAAAATCACACAGAAATAAAGAGGCAGCTTCTCCTACTCCACGACCCTTTATTCACATTTAAAAGTTCACATCCAGTGGAATAAAAATTAATCTCTGATTATGTCAGGACTGAAACAATAAATATTACATTTCCTAAGCTTTGGAAGCATATCTTGCTTTCTTGACTTTGTTTATATGGTTAAAACAAACAAACAAACCTTCAACCTTTTAGCCAGCTACCATAACAAAGAGAGAGAACAGCAAAAACAACAGCTGCTCTCAGTTGAATCCCCGTTTGCCTAGCGTTTTCACCTCAGAAGTCTGAATGCCTGCAACAACAAAAATAAAGCTACCTGCTGCAGGTCCCCTAAAAGGGGTACAGAAGTCCAAGCAGGAGCTCCAACGAGGAACACCAGCCAATTTAGGGCAATCAGTTTCTGAGCTACCTTCATTTTTTGCCTCTCACAATAAGGCAAAGCCTAAAAGCAGGCCCTACCACAGGAGTGGCAATAAGCCTCCTAACTAATCCCAGGTGCAGGGACTGAGGTAGGTGATAAATTTTTTCAGGTGCTGCTGGGTTGCAAGTGGATGTCACTAGATTTCCAGACTGCTGTTATCAACCTGTACGTGCAATTAAAAATAGAAGAAATCCACCCCAAAATAAAACAAATTCTTAGTGAAATAATTCAAAATATGGTAGCCAGTGAGACCAAGATAGCCCAAATGAACCTGTTTTTGACAAAGGCAGCAGTAATCTTCCACAAATGCAGGTGAAATCCAGCATGTCTGATCACGTACTGCTGTTCCTACATCTAGTGATAGCTATCCAGAAAAACAAACAAAAAAAACCTCTGCCACTGTTATTATACTTCAAGTTTTTTGTAAAAACTCAGCAAATCAGTTCCAAAAAATCTGTTACTGTGAACTGTCATGCAGTTAACCTAGGTATAGTCAAAATACACCAGACTAGTGAGCATGGAATAACATTCATTCATGTATTTAAATGATGAATTACCTTCATAAGAGATGACTCATTAAGACCTTGCAGTTACCATTTAGGAAAGCAGTAACACAAGCAGCAACTGGCCAGCTTGCTTCATTTTGCCATTCCAAACTCGTGTCTTGAAGGTCTTTCTCTACAGACATTTTTATCTGCCAACTGCTAGCAATAGTGATCCTTTCGGAATCCTTTAGATTATGGAAAGAGTGGATATTAACAGAGTGGATATTACCTCCCTTGACCAAAACCAAATCTGAGACACACAGGTGAAAGTCTGAGGTGGAAACAGAAGCTTCCACAGAGGTGATCTACCGGAAGCCTGACTGCAAGCGGTCTGACACAACATCCCGTATGTCCCCAGACATTGCTTTAAGTGCATCAAACAAGCCCAGGACACTGACAGCAATTTCAAACATAATCTTTTAGGCAACTGAGGTGCAGGTCGTCAGCTCAATCTGCATTCAGATTGCCACTGAAAACCCAAAAATATCAACTTTATTTTCTTATTTTTAGTATTCAAGTTTGAAAAGTGTGTTCAAAATAAGACTGAAATGTGAGGTAATATAATCTGCAATGATTAACTAGGACAATCTCCAGAGAAATGCCCATTCCACCTGAATGTTTACATCATCTCCACTACAACTTCCCATACAACACCAGTTAAACTAGTTACATACCAGGCTAGGCTACACCACCTGGGAGGTAAGCAGCATACTTTCCCCACTTTATTCTCATACTGCCATTAAATCACTTTACATATTAACTTCCGCTTAACCTTTAGGATGAACTGTTAATCAAAAGCATATGAATACTTTCGATTACACTGCTTCCCAGGAGCAGTGTAACCTTATCTTGTTCTAGCCTACATTACTTTTATTGTAACTAAGGAGTCAACATTTGAACATTATATTTAAATGCACAAAATGCCTGAAATTTGCTTACATCAAAGATATGAAAGAAAGACAGGCCACCGTATGCTGGGGATGGTTTACAAGCTTAAGATAGCTGGAGGCTACACTGATTTCTCATAGGTCGCAGCGATGAAGATGATGTTGACTACGCCTGAACAAAAGCTAGGTGTCAGGAAAGAGACCAAAAGCAGAAATAAAACCCAAGGAACATTACACACTCACATCAGCTGAAGCATGATGTTGATACAAGAACAAATGGGTATTAACCTGGCTATGAATATGTTTAGACTAGAAATTAGAAGGCATTTTATAACTGGTTAATCAGTGAGATTCTGGAAGAGTTTTCCATAGTGAATATACAGGGCAGTAAACGTAGATACAATTAAGATGGGGTCAAAATAAATTTTGGATGGGATTATGTAACATGGCTGCTTGCAATAAGAGAGGACTGTGCTCAGTAACCCAGAAAATCAAGTCCTATCCTATATTCCCAAAGACAACCTAAAGGAACCAAGCAATGCCAACTCATGATTTTGTCATGAAGATGGAATTTTTCTTCTTTAAGCCCCCATTACTGAGGCTGATGGGAGAATCTGTTTTAAATTTAAAGAGTGAATAAAGTGTTAGCCTGGGGTTCGAGGAGAAACACTTTTAAAATATGAACTCTGCAAGCTCAAAAACCAGAAGGCAAATAAAAAGAACAAAACATCTGTTACTTCTTAAAATCTCATGGTTTCTAAGCCACTGGGGGCAGAGGGAGGCTGATTCATGATTTCTGAATGCTTAGGTTGACAATTCAAAGAAGGAAAGTGTGAAGGAGTCCAAAACTTAGCACACAAATGCACAAGGATGCCTAAAAATGGAAGAGTGTAGATGCCTAATTTAAACATTCAACTTTCAAATGAGACTTCTTGAACTTCTTTGCTGCTGCTGCTGCTGCTTTTGAGCAGCAAGCAGCTGTGAGCTTTGACCACAGCCCTCTGGTTGCTCAAGAGCTCGCTCTCAGCCTGTTGTCCTGGCCACAATGTTTTTTGTTTTTCAGCTGCTTTGAGGTCTTCTCCCTTGGTTTTGTCCTGATTCATTGCCAGCCACAGTTCTTCCTCCTCTAGAAGTTGGTTGTTTCTAAGCAAAAGTCAATGGATCTATTAAGAAGAATGCTGTAAAATCATGCTGATATACAAGGCAAACCATGGACTCAGTCCTGTTACTAATGGACTCATAAAACTCCAGCTAATTTTAAAAATCCCAGCACTTCTCAGGTTTAGGACAGCTTCATCTCAGTATTTAAAAGGCAACTTACCTCCCAAATGTTTACTCACATTCTTTCTGCATATCTGCACTCAAATGATACCAACGTATTGCAGCAATATTAAAAATAATTATGTTACAATTTAAAAATTAATTTCTATTATACCTAGGAGACTCCTAAGAGCTTTTTATTCAACTTGCAAGGCAGCAGCAAACACAAGTATTTGGTGGAGGTAATGAGGATGACTGAGTTCTTATTTGTTTTTCAAGATGTGGGCAGACATGAGTTTCAAGCACAAATAGTGGGTTGCTGAAGAACTCCTTTCCCCCATATGCTGTCCAGCCCACAGTACCTCCACAGCTGCTGTGGCTCTCTGGTCTCATCCCTTCACACTTCCCTGGTCTTCTTCCAGCTTTGAGCGCTTTGTCTCTTTATACCATTTGCCACCTTTGATGTGACACATCAGAGAAGGAGGAATCTCTTCTAGGGTACAACATCAGGACACAGTAAGACCTTACCATCACCATGACAGCCTGAACAAAGTGTAACTACAAGGAGAAAAAAAACCCAAAACAATAAAAACCAGCCGTGCTCTCTGCTACACTAACAGCAGCAAGCCCTGCATTATGTACCGAGCAAAACCACTTCAACAGTTGATTATATTCTTGATGGGAAGATCAAACCTCCAAACCTCTCTCTCTCTCTCGTGACAAAACAATTGCATTTTGGTTTGAATTTCATGCAATACAGGTGCCGGACTGTAGGCTTTGCACTCAAATTGTATTTGATAAGTTTGAAGGCACTTTGGACTCATTACAGTGGATAAGCAAGCATCCCATTACTGTCCAAAAAGAATAGTTGTCTAAATAAAATGAGTCCATTGGGTACTGACACCAAGCATGGGAACACATTCTTATATAGTCCAAAAAAGAAAATTTGGGGAAGATATTTCAGGCAGCTTTGATAAACAGGGGGCACTAGAAAATTCCTATTAAAAATGGGCTACATAAAAGACAGCACTTCAGTGTGTCAGTAGTAAAACAATAAGCCCTTGTTTTACACTGGTTTTGTTTTTTAAAGCTGCCGAGTCATACTCAAACTTTTCCACTTTACACCACCTTATGTTAATGGGCAATGTGAGTCAGGAGGTAACGAATATCAACTTCTAAGCCCCTTCACAAATGCATTCCTACTGGGCTTTGGACCTCTCCATCCCAACACCAAGTACTCTTCATATCAAATTAAAGTTTAGCAAGAAAATACATCCACGACCTCCGGAGCAGGGAGGTNCTTCTGGCCACAAAACCACTGATGAGCATCTAAAACTGTCTTGGCTCTCTCTGCTGGCTGGTTTCAGGGTCCCCACTCAGCACAAGGAATGACACTTATCTAAAGCGCTCTGCTCTTGCTGGTCAACATTTCACATGGCTAACTCTGGGTGTTTATCCCTCTCCAGGTGCCTAATGCCCAGCAGAGCAAAGCCAATGCTTCTAAATGAATCTGTAATGCAAAGTTGTTACTTAAAGAACCAGCACTGAACAGTGTCATATCCGTCAATAGAAAGATTTATAGATTTATTTTCACTTTTCAGCTCCCCTTTGTATTTTACAAGGTACTTATAGAAACAAAAAACAAGACTATTTTTCAAATTCCTGTTAGTTGGCATTTGCTGCTTACTGCTTGCACATTAGCAGAAGGCGGCCATTAGGAGAGAGCCTGGGCCATCCGTTTCCCTCAAGCACCGCGGCTGCTATAGCAGAATTGCTGCTTTGGACCTTGGAAGCAGTTGCCGACCTTGAATTTGCATGAAAAGGTTAAATATTTTAGTGGTAACAAAACAACTGTTCTATGAGTAATAGTTTTATATTATCCCAAGGGCCATGATGTTGTTTATCAGAAAGAACTTTTCCATAACACAAACTCTCTTACTCTACAGCTGCATTAGCCTGTTATGACTGCAGTCCAGAAGATGAGAATTCAAATCCCTTTCCATATTTTTTTTTAAGCATTGTTTCTGAATGCACAGTTGGAAGAAAATTACACAAGCCTAACCCTGTCTGTCTTCCTTCCAACCTGAAAAGCAAACTACAATATAGCTACCAGAAGAAAAATCTGCTAACATCTTTAAAAAGTCCTTAATCTATAATTAATGTCAACAACGTTTAAAGTCTGTAATTCTTGCATCTCACATTCATATTTTAAAGGTACAGTAGTTCTGAGTTATGCTGGGTATAGAGACAGCTTAAAAATTAATGAAATAGCATTATATTTAACAGATAGAAATATAAATAGCAATGTTTTTTATAAGGTAGAAACTATTTTTTTCTTTAAAATTAAGAAAATTTGTTAAGCACTACTTGTTAAAGCTACAGTCTCTAACCTTTTAATTTTACTTTGTCTGCTTATCCATGATCACAATAGTCTGCACACTAGTGTTGCTCAACCCACCACAGGCATTGGATGATGCTGTGAATTAGTTTTTCTCCATCAAACCTAATATCCAGCAATGCACTGAAGTGCTGTGAATTTTTAAACACACACAATGACTTTCTGAGTCATGCCCACTTTAAAAAGATGTAGTCACATTTAAAAAGCAACCAGTTAAGTGCATTTCAAGAAATACTGAACTCACCATTGGCCACTCTTTCTGGAACTAGTGCCTACAGCTCATGAAACTGTTGCGTTGGTAATGAAACCATCTCTCTTTCTCCACCTCATTGTCTTTCTCCTGAACTCTGTTTTCTTGGAATTACGTTTGATATGTAAAATCCCTACAAGCAGCCCAATCCAAAAGGTCTTCCATAAAATAATCTTTTTATCCGCATCTGAATCTGTCTACTTCTAATGAAGGCACTCAGATTTACTCCCAGTGCTTGCAGTACGCCCTTACAAGATTGTCCTATTATTGAGCACAGCACTCTTGTTATCAGTTAAGAGAGGACATACACTTCAGCTCTGCTATGGAGAGGGATACTCAAATCCCAGTAAAATATAGCTTCCTCACTGGGGTTAGACACTTAAAAGGAAAGCACCATATTCCAATAGAAGAAGAGGTATCAACATTGTTGTAGCATTTGTCGTTGGACTACCAGTACTGGAAAAATCAGCTGGATATGGCCAGCAGCATGAAGATTTTTAGTCTTTATAATACTCCATCAACAAAAAACTTGAAGATGGCAACTCTAGGTAGCCACTACCACTGAAGGAGATTGGAGACAGATGAAAAGAGTCAAGTGTTTGGATTTGGTTTGGATGCAATGATGCTTTGCAAGCAAAGGCACAATTGGCAGGTCTACATGCTGTAAAGGCTCCAAATGCTCCTACATTTATATGGATAACTTATTTTAAGTAGACAGCACATGAAAAACATGCTACGTGCCATGGAAGTAGGTAGTGTCATCTACAGTTGGGTTTGTCAGGCACTTTCCATTATTAAACACTGTTTGCAGTTATTTCTATAATTATGCTAGGTCATGTTCCATACTAAATGGATTTTCTTAGGAAAGTTTGAACCACAGCAATTTAGGCAAACTACTAAAAATGAGAAGAAAGAAACATCCACTGTTTCCTCATCTTAACCAGTCTTGCAATTATTTCTTTGCAAAGGTTCAGTCGGTATCATGCTTCTGAGAAGGGCTTAAAATCTGGACAAGGATAGCCTAAGGTCAGAACCATTCCAGGCAGAAGTATACTGTTTTGAGAAAAGTCTAATTTATGGCATAACACATCTCTATCAGAACCTGCGATAAGGCTGCAGAGCCTTAATCGTACAATGTGCTTATATTTGAAGGCTCAATTTAACAACAGAAACATTTTTAAATGACATTTTTATTCAATTATTTTGGATTTATTTTTTTTCAAATTGCTTTTGTGAAAGCTCCATCCCAGTGAACCAAAATGCTTCACAATAAAAGAATCAACACAAACACACATCCACCCCCTCCCATCTGAGAACCTCCAAAAGATTGATTGAGAGCTGAAGACAGCGAACAGAGTGAAAATTATTATCATATGATCATTTTCCCTTTGACTCCAATATTGCCTTCTGGAAGGACTTAATGATTTCAGCTTCTTATAGTCTGAAACTAATGTAGGATTTGGCTTTATGACCGTGGAATCTACTGCAGCATCAGATATTTTGGCAGTAGAAAAGAGCACACAATGAAATTATTTTGAAGCTGTCATTTGCATATACCCAGACAAGCATGCAAAATCAAACTGAGATATTGTTCAAAATCCCCTAAGACATCCTCACATTTCAAGCTTGCTCTCTCCCCGCAACTACACTGCTGTATCCCGTTAAAAGTCATCTCAATCGCAGAGACGCTTGCATTAGTAATTCCCAACAGGGACTGCAGTTTGTTGGTCTATCATGTCTGGAGTGCCCAGGAGAACTGTATCGAGATGCTGGACACCTGAACATCCCTGCACTTGCAGCAACTGAAGGTTTTTTTGTGTGACAGTGACCCTGAAATCGCCCCTAACACCAGAAAAGGGTGAGAGTTGAAAGCTTCCTTCTACAATCCGAACACACAGAGAATGTAGCGACAATAATTTCTTTAGCAATATGTGAACAGGAGACCAAAATTAGCTTTAGCTGTACTGCAGATCAGAGCCAGGAGGTTTTCCCTTTGTCTGTATCCCCAAGCTCTGAAGGCACAAGCCCTGCCAGCTCCGAGGCTAGTCTGAAGTCCTGAGGTTTGCCTACCCTGGGGAAAAGCACATTTCATAAAGTGAGCCTTCCTGGGGGTTCACTTTCATTCAAATTTTCCCAAACCTTCTGCTCCACCGAAGAACAGCAATATTAATTCAAATGTTCTTTTCCTGATAAATTACATCCTGCCCTCAATGAACTTGTAGAAATGTTAATGCTCTTTGGGTAGGATTAAACTGTCTAGTCACTTGTTCAGAGGTAAACTGAACAAGATAGTGTCTGCCTGCTGCTTAACCAAGAAGAAACAATCTGTCAGGAGGAAAAGGCTCCTTTCCCTTGGGCAGGATGACATTCAAATCGGAAGGTGAAGCTTTCTCCTGTGCTGAAATAGATCTCAAACATTGGCACTTGACAAGTTCGCTCTATCAAAGCAAACAAAAAGTTTTACTGCGTGCAGTTCATTGCTAGCTCTTTGAGAATGAGTGATGATCATAACCACTGCAATAAAAACAAGAGTCAGAAACCATGATCCCCAGCACTAGCCTCTGGGAAAAATCATGGCACGCAAAACTTGACAGAACCCAAGCCAGGCAAAAAAGAGCCGCTGAAATGGTCCTCAGGGTTTGTTCTGTTCTTACATCTGTGCTCATGGCAGCACCTCGGAGAAGCAGCTGGATTCGGGGCCATCGTTGGCCCCCAACCTTCTGCTCCTGGCCACCTGCATGCACAGTGCCTGTCCCTGGTGCACCCAAGTGGGTTTGCTGGATGTGGGTGCTGCTTGTAACAAGCAAGCTTGCTTGAAATGAGCTGGCCCTTTTAAACATGTTATACTGATTTCTTTGTGCTGAACCTTCCAACTTCCAACTGCCCTACCCAGTCACTCACACCTTAAGACAAGAAGAGATTTTTTCTTTTCCTTCTTAGACTGGCACTTGGAGATAAAGATATATAGTGGTGACGTGCACAGTTATACAACTCGTTTATGTATAAAACTCCACTTGCCTTTTGGAGCAAAGAACAATCTGCAGAACTCTGTAGTATCTTTTGTTTGTTGAAAACACATATCCATATTTCTCTTACATCAAAACTTTAAAGTATAAGATACAGGCCTGTTAAGTCTCACACTCATAGCGTGAGACTTGCAGTTGGCCTCCCGCAGCTCTCCAAGCCATACTTTTTACACATCGGCATGGGTGTCGTTTGGGCTGTGGCTCCTTGGCAAGGCTTTCACTGGAAGAGAGACTTTCTGAGCAGCGTACCCTCTGTTGCCACGCAGAGCTCCTCTTCCGTGACCCTACTGGGCCAAACACCCTCCCCACCTTACTATATGACCCTCTGACCTGGTTCCTCTCAAACTGGGCTTTAGGCGAGTTCATCAGTCTGAAGAGACACTTCTGTGGAGCCCAGAAAAATAATTACAAGTGCTTACTCGTACTTTGGCTGTGTTTGAAGCACTACTTCCAAAGTACAGCACCTCGATTTTCATCATGCAAAAACACTTGCAAATTCAATCATGAATATTTATAAAATTTCTGCAGCATTACATGGTACTTTGCAAAAATACAGATATTTTTTAATAAAGACCCTACTTTTAACTGCATTCACAAGTTATCTTTCCTCCCTTGCCTACTCTCAAAAAAAAAAAAAAAAAAAATCTGCAAAATCTTCATCAATACAAGCTCTGCTGATAGGGACTGTAAATTGCTATTGAAACTGAGGACTGTACCTTCTTTTCTTATTGTACAGCAACTGCAAGCAGCATAGTATCTGCTTGCACTTCTATTAATTCAGCAAGGAAGCTACCACATGCACGAGAAACAAAATTCCTGTGTTGAACAGCTTTGTCATTCCTATTCTACAATTACAGGGGGAGGGAAACCAGCACTGAACCACATTTTCTGATTCTTTGGGCACCAAGCCCTTAAGTGTGCATTAGCAAGCTTTGCAGTGTTCAGCAGTGCCACCAAGGAAGCAAGTTTTTTTTCCTTTCCCTTTTAAGCATTCATAGGGTCCTACCATGCCAAGGACAGAATCAGGCACAAGAAGAAATATCTCATCTGCATCTTTATCAATATCACATGAATCTTTCTAATGATAAATTTAACATAATGAATGAGATAAACATCTTATTCCTCACTCAGTTGTCAGGAGAAAAAAAATTACTGTTACTGTTAAATACCTCACTAAGATGTATGGAGATGACTCGGGTAGGGTGCCAAGAAGCTAATATGCCATGTTATGGATGTCACAAATGAAGAAAATTGGGAACATTTCTGAGTCTGGAGTGTGCTAGACTTTTCTTCACCCTAAAAGTACTCAGTATTCTGAATGGCAAACTAAAACATGCATAAAAATTTAACACACATTTTGTGAATGGCACATTAGGATCACTGAAATCTCACCTTCCTTTCTCCTACAAAAAAAGGAAAGAAGTAACATGTTCTAGAAAGTCACCTGAGTCCTTGTAGTTTACACCTTAAAAATAAAAGAACTATGATACATCAAATACAAAATTCAGAGTTCAGACATACCCAGATTAACCACTTTTTTCTGCATGCTATTTGAAAAAACACACCAAAATGCACTATTACTTTGTTTTAGGAGTGTGTTGCCAAACACTCCTGCTGCTGGCACCTCTGTTCTCCCCTTTCTGTCTTGCCACCTGGTCTCACCACAGCTCTTTAAAGAACCTTACTCCAGGTTCCCTGGTGGAGGTTGGGAGAAGAGACACAAACACAAGGAAACTCTCCTTTATTATGGCTTAAACACGCTTAAGATTGTTTAAGGGGTCGTTTTGAAACCTACCCAATAAAAATCAGATTAAAATAAGAATAGAGGTGCAATATAAAGAGAGTATTTTTCGCAAATGTAGATGTATACTTTTGACAATTTAAAGCAGACAAGGCTTTCTCAGGTAAGCTCCAGGGACAAAAAGGAAAGGGAATGTCTTACATCTGCCGAAAATACTTTTCCTCTCTGCACTTTGATCAGTCTGTCATCCTCCCTTGCTGCCTAACAACTACTTTTTTCCCCTTAGTCAAGCCAAGCCCAGTTCCACCTCCCCAGTCAAGGGCCAGTGCTGCCATTCTGCAGATCACATTTCTCTGGGTACATCTGCTCTCTGAACGGGCAAAACAACTTACACACACACCAGCTTTGCACCTCTTTTTTTTTTCCCCTGATGGGTTCTGTACTATTTTTCAAAATAGGTAAATCAGCATTTTCCTCAGCTCCTCAACATCTTCAGCTCTTCTGAAATAGCAGAGACAAAGTGTCAGATGTTCTGCCCCAGCTTAAACTTTTGCATCCAGATCTTTTGCCCCAGCTGAAACCTTTGCATCCCCTTTGGTACAGTGTATCCTAAGAATTTCCCTTTCCCCTTCAGCTGGCTGGAGCAAAGGCAGCACAGTCCCAGTTAAACAAACACTCTGCCCTTAATGTGCAGTGACCGGCACGCAGCAGCTCCAACCCAAGGACAAGTTACACTTCTCACTACAGTAAGTTAGCAGAGATCAAAAGGGATAATAAAGAATTTAACTTCGCCACGCTAGCGCTTGCTCACTAAAGCTCGTAAGAAGTTACTGAATTATTTATTCGAGAACAAAAAAAACCCCTTTACATTTGAAGGTGGCAAATGGCCTCATTTCCAATGCTGTTAATTCAACACCCATAAATCAGCATCTTAGAGAAATGTATTTATTAACCATAAAATGAGGTTTTACAGATTTTACTTTCTCAGCTCAGTATTATACCTACTATGAGGGATTAAAGCTATGTAGCACTATTACTCTTTCTTTTCCCACCCCAAAAGCTGTTGCAATTCATTAAATTCCTTATAACTTATTTTTAAAACATAGTATCTCTTAATTTTCTTGCATCTTTTTTCCTTCCTGCTTTTACACCTTTCCAGCTTCTGTACCATATTTCTGAACAGCTTTGTATTTTGCATTACTCCTTTCCTCTTCCGCTGCCGCATGGTTTTCCACGGGCTGTGTATTCCTACCCACACCGTGTTTTCTGTCCGTTTCTGTTTTCCCTGGAACAGGGTTCCCCGTGCAGAACCAGGTGAGACCCCCTCACCTCTTCCCGCACCTTGGCAGGAAGCCCGATCCATTCACACCGGCCGAGAAGCAAAAGGCAGATACTGCAGGCAACCTAATGGCTATTCCTACGAAGCAGGCAGCTGCCAGGCAGGATGTTTACCTCTCTCAAAAGCAGCTCCTTGCACATTCCCAGATGGCGTGGGCGTCTGGAGGAGGAAGGGGAAGGTAGCAAAGTGCACCGTTGATAAGCATGGGCTGAAGCTTTTGGAAAAACCTGGGCTGAAGGATGAGGCAGTACCAGGCCAACCAACGGACTGCAGCTTCTGAGCAAGGGCATAATGTGGTGACAGAAAGATGCAGTAAAAGTAAGCCATGAGACTCAGCAAATTTCTGACCACCTGAGACACTCGGGGTGGCTCTCACAGACCTTTCTGTGTGAAACCCTTTGGGTTTACAATGGCTCCTCCTGCTCGGCCACCACCAACTCACTGAACATCGCCCCAGCCCTCCAGATGCCTTCTCCAGCTGCTTAAACCAAGGGCCTAATGGCAGCCTAGGTCAGAAGGGCTGTAAGGAAAGCCAGCGTAACTTCTGCAAGGGCACCACACCGTTCCTGGCAGTCATCTTTTCTACTCGCTTCTCCCAAAACACTCACACCCAGGCAAATGGGAACATATACAGTCTTCCTCATGCCGTAGTTGCACTGCTTGAAAAATACCAGGCTATCTATGAAAACAGAGGAGTAAATTTATATTTATCCATCATCCAAGGGAGTAAGAGAGGAAATAAGGCAAGTCTTTCTTTTCCTCCTCACTTAAAGGAATCCCTACAGGGATCCCTTCTGGTAAGCCATATCCTACTCTGCCAACTCTCATCCTTTTAAACATACGTCCTGGTGATTTTCCTAAAACTCCAGAATCTGGAATCATGTATCCAATACATGGATATTTCATTCAGAAAAAGAGCAGAGTCTAGCTTTCACAGTTTCATGTGCCCAATCCGTACACAATTTAAACATCTCCAAAAAACACAGCTAAAAATGGAATAACTTTTCCCACTTTTTACATTTTTAAAGCTTATTTTCTGATGTTTTAATATAGCAATATCATGTCCTTGAACAGACCACAGGGACTTTATGACTCTATCTTGCATGGCCTATGACTTGCACATACCTGCTCAGAAGTTTCTCTGCACCAGTGCTCAATCACCCCATGTTCCCCACAGGCTCTCTGAAGAAAGGTCACTCTTTCCATGTTTGCTCTAACTCACTCTAGATTTTCCTTCTGAAAGGGTAAGAGTAATAAAGTATGACATACTAGGCTCTTTCCTATACTAAACCCCCACCCCCTGCAACTTTCATGTTCTTCATCTGCAAACATATGCCTCTCTTTTCCACTTTGGGTAAGATCTTACATTTTGATAATATGGAACAGGAAGCTATCACATGGTGAAGCAGAAGAGAATTTCTTCCCTAGCTCTTCTCAAACACTGGTTGAATCTAAATGTTTTAAAACTTCCCCTGATTGCTGTTCCCCACATAACACAAGTCAGGTGCAGGTCAGCAGACCGGGAAAAGTCACGCAGGAAGGGAGGTTACTGGTTTTCCTACATTAACTGCACCAGCCCTGAAACTTTCCAACACAATTCAATCTGAATTGAGTCTCTAGATTTAAAAAAAGTTTCATTGGGTCCTCTAGCACTTGACTGAGATTTACACACAGGCAGAGCAGGATGACATTGTTTAGAGTGATACCTTACTGGATTCAAACTTTGATGAACTCTGTTCACGTGAGCTGGACTCAAGCAGCCCAGGAGCTGCACAGCACAGCTGAGACACAATAGTAGTACTATATATTACAGTTCTTCAGCTCCTGGCCACATTTTATAAAAGAGAAAAGATATTTTATAAAACAGATAAAAGACATTTTATAATAGATTTGATTAAACTTTTGATTTCACGAAAGAATTGAAAATTATAAGTTCTGAACATGCACAACGTTCTATCACATATCACCTATAATACCCCACCAAATATACTGCATGATATATCAGCATGAATCTCCATTATCTGCAATGGCAAAGTTTCTGCACTAACTCACTGAGTATATGTTGATTTTGATCCATCAAGGAAAAGAAGTTAAATATCCAGGCCAAAGAAAAGCTGGGAAGCCTAAACAACACATCACAGAATAAAGAATTACCAAGTCAAACAGCCACTGCCAAGAAAAGGCTGGGAGGGCAGGGTGGCAAAGCGCGCTCTTTCTTTCTTAACAAGGAAAACTGCTTGGAAAACTGACACCTACATGCAAACGGTGCTTCAAAGCTTTTAGCACAATCTCCCAGGGCAGAACAATAGCGTCTCTGTGCTCATAACCAGCTCAGGCTGTTCCAGGCAGGAAGACGGTGCCCTCCTCGCCTTTTACAGCAAATCTATTTCTCTCCAGTGCTTGGGTCTACGAAATCTGGCTCAACCTCTTGAAAATTCAGTCTCAAAGCAGGACAGTGGGCAGCAAGTAGGTAGGTACTCCAGTGACAGAGGCTGTGGTTAGATGCTTTTAGGAACATTTGCCTACTCCAGTCTTGCTCAGTTTCTGCTGTACTCAGGCTGGAAAAGAGGCAGAACCACATTTAGAGATAAAGCTGCATTTCAAAGCACCCCTTGTTCCTCTATTGTCCTTACAGTGCTTGCAAGTGAGAAAAGGGATAACTGTGTGCAACAGGTACTCATTATCTTGTTAAATAAGAGGAAAGCATGGACTGAGCATGAGAGAAGTCTACCTGTTAAAAAAAAATAAAAAATGAGCTGTCTGCTCTCAGGTCTATTAAAGAAAATCTTAAAGTAGGCCAGTTACAGAGGGCTGGCTTATTCCGTTCAGGGAGCTGGACTGTGTTATAGCTGCCACAGGATCTAACATACTGCTCTCCGCAGGTTGCCCCAAGGAGGCCTGACCTAAATAGGAATTTATCAGATGCCCCAAGATCAGCATTGATCCATTCAGGGCTTTAAACATCACTCTGGGCTCCTCTCAGCAACGCAAGTTAAAAATATCAAACGTTCTTCTATGAAAACCAGTCTCTCTCAACCAGGAAAATAAAGAGAGCAGGGACAACAGCTATGGCAAAGAGCTGAAAACATTTCTTGTGAAAAACCAAGTGAGCTGCTGTGCCTGACCTGCATGGGGCCATCCCTATCACAGATCACTGAACTCATGCAAGTATCCTTGCTGTGCACCTTGGCAGATATGGTCCCATCCCAGGACTTCTGGTGGAAAAAATCCAGGGAGAAGCCTTCAGGAGTGCACAGTGCTGCAGCTCCACCCCTGCACAGGTCTGAGCAGTTGTGAGAAGAGTGCAGAAGAAAGCAGGCTGCTGGCTGACTGAACTCTTGTAAAATCATAGAATGGTTTGGGTTGGAAGGGACCTCAAAGACCATCTAGTTCCACAACATGCCTGCCATGGGCAGGGACACCCTCCACTAGACCAGGTTGCCCAAAGCCCCATCCAGCCTGGCCTTGAACACTGCCAGGGAGGGGGCAGCCACAGCTTCTCTGGGCAGCCTGTGCCAGTGCCTCACCACCCTCACAGGGAAGAATTTCTTCCGTATATCTAATCTTAATCTACTGTCTTGCAGCTTAAGGCCGTTACCCCTTGTCCTGTCACTCCATGCCCTTGTAAACAGTCCCTCTCCAGATTTCCTGTAGGCCCCTTCAGGTACTGGAAGACTGCTATAAGGTCTCCCTGGAGCCTTCTCTTCTCCAGGCTGAACAACCCCAACTTGCTCAGCCTGTCCACATAGGAGAGGTGCTCCAGCCCTCTGATCATCTCTGTGGCCCTCCTCTGGACTTGCTCCAATAGCTCCATGTCCTTCTTGTACTGGGGCCCCCAGAGCTGGATGCAGTACTCCAGGTGGGGTCTCATGAGAGTGGAGTAGAGGGGCAGAATCACCTCCCTTGACCTGCTGGTCATGCTTCTTTTGATGCAGCCCAGGACACGGTTGGCTTTCTGGGCTGCAAGTGCACATCGCCAGCTCATGTTGAGCTTCTTGTCCCCCAACAGCCCCAAGTCCTTCTCCTCAGGGCTGCTCTCAATCCATTCTCCACCCAGCCTGTTGTTGTGCTTGGGATTACCCCCACCCACGTGCAGGACCTTGCCCTCTCCTGGTAGAAAGGCACTTGGCATCACTGGTTTAATCTGGTATACCATGTAACATATATATAAGTTCGCCACATGATTATTCCAATCAAAAGCATGGTTTATGTTGTCACCCAGAGAACTGTCTTATTTCTGTATATTCCCTCCAGACCCAGAATGATTACCTACCTGAAGTCAAGCGCATAGGCTTTAATTTTGATAGTGTTGTGGTTTTTATTTAAAGATATCTGGTGACCTCCTGTAGTCTTACAGAGCACAGTAATATTCTTCTGTATCTTAGAGAGGATAGCAGGAAAACAAAACAATGCAAAAAAGCTGTTTATATTAGTTGTAGCAGATGCATACAACCATCCTGTTTGCTATGCACTTCAAATCTCAGAGCACTGCAGTTGAAGTACCCTATCATATTCAAAATGCAGCTTTCTCCAAATCAACTCATGCAAGTTTTTTTCCCCCAGAGTAGCAGATAATTTTAGTGCTGTAAAAGACTTCTAGGATTGTTTCTGTATTACAGTGTAAGGAGAATTGAGAGAAATGCACACTCAGAAGATGTTAATGCAAGTTTTGCATGACTGTACAAGTAAAGGAACTGTAACAGTTAATCCGGAAGGGTCCATGACTTGCATATTAAGATGGGAAAACTTGCTGACAGGACAAAAGCATCATCAAAATCCTTCCTCTCAAATCTAAAAACCTCAGGGGAACAAAAGATCTATGTCAAGTAAGTTATTCTAGACGCATACTTCTACATCTTGCAGTCTAAGTGGAGATTGCAGTATGATACTACCTATGTTAAGTGCTCCATAAGGGATACAAGTTTTGACTATCATTTACAGAAAGTGCAAATGATTAAAAAAACCAAAACAACCACAAACCAGAAAGAACAGTTCACCAGAAATATCCTGAAGTTACTTCTGTTTCAAAAATCTTGAAATCTTGTTTTAGTAGAAAGGTAATAAAATCCACTGAATTTAAATCGTTTGCTCCTGACTTACACTCATGATGGCTACCCTCCATCGGGACGGTCCTTGCCTCCATATTTGAGAAAGAGTAAGTGGCACAAAGGGAAGCGATTCAGTTAAAACCCAATTGGGAAAAAAATAAAAAAACCCACAGGTTGGGCTTTCTGCCAAATGCCCGTGGCTTCTCAGGACAACTAAGCAAACAGCCTTATTTCTGTTAGGACACCTGCAACAGCAGAAATGTCATCAAATCCATAAACAGTTACTCACCTGCCAGAACAAATGTCATAAAATGAAATTAAGGCTCATCATCCAGTTAAAAGGATTTCTGAGAGCGATTTACAACGGCAATCTATACACGATTACCTGGGGCAGTATGTGATTAGCAGCGCTCTGTCACAGCTGATCTGGCATCTTACAGCCCTCGCCATGCCTATAGGGCTTCCCGGGGCGGGGAGCACATCTACAGGGTGAACAACCTCTGCTCCTGCTAATAAATACTGACTCTCATTCCAAACTCCAACTCCAAAGCGCTGTTTACGTCTCCTTGGAATGAAAAGCTGAGTGACTTCCCTTCAACGGTAGTCATCTGCAGAGAATTTCACTATCAGTAAGTCAATGTGTAATTACAGTCATCCATCCATAAAAGCTGGGGATGGAAAGAGAAAAAAGGACATGTCTTTATTTCTCTGGCATTAAGGAGAGTATTGAATCCAGAAACCGGAGAAGACGAGCGATCGAAAACTTCTGGCCATTGTTTCTTCCGATATGTATCTGGATCCTCACATACATATACATGTGCATGGTACACCACCGCTTTAAATGCTAACAGGGAATTACCAGATCAAGATGACCTTCACTTCTGAACACAACGGCGCTCGCACCACCAGAGGCATCTCAAGTGATGCGGTCTGGACTCGATTCCATTTCTTGGTCTATTCACCCAGGCAAGATCAGCTACTGGATAAACATCACAGAGATGCTTATCGCAGGGACTCAACTACCTCACCGCTTCAATGGAAAATCAGTTGCCCGAAAACGCTGGCAGTTTAGGAAGCAAAATTTCCCTTTTCCCCTGGATTTAGGAGAACCATATTGTTGGCAAAGAGCAGCCCCCTGCCAAAGGCTGGTATCTCTTACTAGCCAGCCCAGAAGCCTGTAAAGAAAACCACAAGGAGCTAGTAAGCAGCACAGCAGTGTCAAAAAATCCCAAAGGCTACAACCCAGAGAAGATTTCAGGAGGAAATGATTACCCAGACATTCACAAGCCATACAGTCCACCTTCACAGCAAAAGCTGCAAAATAAAGGCTATAAGGTTGAAGTGTAAAGGAAATGAAAATAAATGAAAATTGTTTAGAACACAAGTGCTATAAAAAATGTGACATACAAGCTGGCCAAGCATTAATATTTTTAAGGCGATAAAGATCATATTGCAAATTTATCAACAGAGAATAAAATCATCATATTTCAAAAAGTCTTTTCTCTCAGCATGAAAAAAAAATTTACATGGCCCATCAAACAAACTCTGAGTCATACAGATTTCTTCAGACTGACTGGAAAAGTAGGTGTCTGTTTGAGGATAATCTGTACAAAACCTGAAATGCAAGTGCATTCTTTAGATCCCCTGCAGATTTAGACAAAAAGAAGGGAAAAGCCAAAACAGGAAGCTGAAGACACCTTTATCTTGAATTGAAGAAGCAATTCAAACTAAGAAACCATACCAAAACCAAACGCACACAATTATCAATACAGAGGGTTTTGTTGTCTAATAGTGACAAGAAATGCAAACAAACTCTGTAAAAGTGAAGCAGATGATTTTAACAGTTCACTGCATATAAACTTCCACAGCATCAAGGGCAAAGGAAGGAGAATATGTGCATCAATTACATTTCCCCTTATGCTATCATCCAACAGCTTGTGATTTCTCTTTTTACCCAAATCAGAACTTTTCTAGGAGAGAATGTGAAGGCGTCATTAAAGCCAAAATGTCAGTGGTACTGGCAGAAATGCAGGCAGAAGGAAAAGAAAATCTCGGAGGCAGATAAGAAGCAATGACTGTAAACAGGTGGCATTCTCACCACCATCTCATCTGAAACGCCTCTTTGCTCACAATTCAGTAATACCCAAAACACATTCCTCAGAGAGGTGGTATGGGGCCCCGTCCATACACATCGTTTCCTTGACATCTGGTACATCCGATCTACCCTGTGTACAAATTAAGAAGGTGTTTTGGCTGCTGATCTAGGAAAAACAGTGCAGTCTTTCAATTAGGGTTCTTTTTTCCCCTGTGCAGCATAGCCAGTAATAACAATATTTTTTAAAAAAATTGGGATTTATATAGACTCTGCAAAGTGCTTAGCCCTTTGAAGAACAAAGTTCACTCACCAAGCCATACTGACTAGGAAAAATAAGAAGCAGCTTAAGAAAACCTGAACTTGAAATTTTTAGTAAGGCTTGCTGAAGCTGCCATAGGACACAGGCTTTTCCACACTGTAGTTGGGTTTTACATATGCAAAGCTACACAATTCCGAAGGGAGGTAAAACTCCAGGTGTCAAATAGCATCCTATCTCAACTCCCCAACTTTATTTCCTAATGTGGAGTCTAGAAAGGACCAAGTAAAAACATCCTTGAAAAAGAACACAGAAATTTGGTTCTTATCCAAGAGCTGAGGTATCTGAGAGATCAAAAGGAAATCTCTCAGTGTAAAACATGATTTGCAGACTGTGTCACCAAGGTATATTTAAATAATTATTTCCTCTGAACAGTTTGAATACACAGAAGAACCACCTCATCAAAAAAGTGTTCCATAGTAACTACACACACAAACTCCTTTACAAACCACAAGCTGGAAGATGAGTGGGGGGAGAGGGAACAACTTCAAAACAGAAGTGGAAGAGGTGGCGAGATTCCTCGCTTCCCTCCAAAAGAAACAAAAGTAGCTGTAGTGAAGGGGGAGAATATTAAAATGCAGTACATAGTGCAGGGAAAAGGTGAAAAACCACTGTTGATTAAAGGCAGGCACTTTGCAAAGGGCATGCAGCCCTTTCCTTCTACCACAACCATTCGAAGCAGTTACGCTATGAGGAGAATGTTTTCCGCATCCCATTCCTGTTCTCACAAGCTCTGGGCAGTTCAGCAAACACGTACCTGCTCCAGGTAAATATAAAATAAAACTGATAAAGCGTTTGTTTGCTTTTTGCTCTGACCAGCAGCATCAATTATCAGTGAAGTACTAAAATAATTGGGCTACCTCGGCTTTCTTTTCCATGTTAATTAGCAGTAGAGGTCAACACAATAAATCTTTCATTAAGGACATAAACCCATGTGATCTGACCCACTCTGGATGGAGTTACCCATATGCTTTCACTGGTGACAAAAATCAATCTCTGCCTTCACATGCTTGCATGGCCCATCACCATCCTCCCTGGGCTGAGTGTCACAAAGAGAGCAGACTAAAGCCCACCCTCACCTCCCGTGGAAAGGAGGGGGCTCATCCCAGCTCCCTCATGCCGCCCAGCACCTGCACCCACAGCGCCATTCGATGCGCCAGGGCAGGGCGCCAGCCTACCCGAAAGGGACCTCAGGGGCAGGAAAGGCGGGGAGGAATTAGGTTTTAGCCCAATCAATTCTCTGATCGATAGGAACAGCAACCTATTTACAGAATGAGCCCACTGGTAATTGGCCTGTGTAAATGAAGGGAAGAGAAGGGAAAAAAAACCCGGAAGGGAAGAAGAGGAGCTCAAACAGGCTGCAGTGCCAAATGCCGCATCAGTTGGAAGCTGCATCAGTTGCTTGAATTTATATGGCATGCTTTCATCCAGAGGCATGATCAGTAGGAAAAAGAGGAGGTAGTTGTTTGTAGTTTGCTGTTTTTTTTTTTAAATTAGACCAAGGGATACAGTTGGGGAGGGTGAGGCGAGAGCAAGCCCTGCAAGAGCAGGGGCCGAGCAGCAGCAGGTAGTTGCGCCGGCAGGCCTGAGAGGGGTGGAAACACCAGGGGAACTGTGGCCCCACTCAGTTTTCACGGGCGCAGAAAAGCTAACGTTCGTTCACATCAAGGCCTTGGATCTCAAACAAAAAAAGCCCTTCTGACACGGTCTTTTTGCAGAGCACTGTAAGCATGCTGTTTCCGTTTTAACATAAAGGTTGAGCCCGTGTGCAACAGGACGGTGTACCAGGGTTATGCACTGTCGAGAGGCACCAAAGCCCAAGCGAAACCGTGCCTGGGACTATACACCCATCAGCTTTTGGAAACTCAGGGCTGCAACAGTGTTAAAAATGCCAGCTACTCTAAGGCATGACTCACCCACCAGCAATGCAAGGAGCTGGGCTCATTTGTGCTCCTGATCTCCCAGGGAACGGGATCCTGGCACATTCCGGCAACCTTTCCTCTCTGCTCACAAGGTCAGAGCTGGCACCGAACCAAGGTGCACACCTGAAACCACACAGTCCCCAGGGCCTGTTTTTCCAGTCCCTAGAACAGCAGGTATTTTCACCTGTTCATGCAAAACCCCACATGCCCTGGAACAGAGGAGGCACAGGGACTCCTCTACCTCCTGCCCAGGAAGGACCCCGGTGCACAAGCTAGCCTGGGTGCCTGTTTCCTCAAGCACACCACTCTGCGGGGCTGAAAAATCATTCTTGCAAATGTAATCATCCAGCCTACCAGCAATGAGGGAGATGCTTTCAAACTTAAAAGGCTTATCAGCTGCGCCTACCACTCCAACCACCGGGACAAAGTCATAACTGTGCAGCTGTGATGCAGTGCAACAGCAAAGTCATTTTGGAAGGCTTTAAGCAAGTACAGAACAGAGGCAGCCTTCCTGAACCCCAGTGAGATGTCAACACGTGTGCCGATTTTCTCATGCTGCACTGCTGTTGATCCGGAGGGACCAAACATGTGAGATGGACAGAGAAGGTTTGACAGTGCTTACAATACATACAGATACATATTACGACTTGAATCTTCCAGCAAAACTGCAAATCCGAAGAGTAACTTGTCTGATATTTTTCAAATTTACCAGGCAAATACTGCACTTGCGGATGGCAGCAATAGGAATCATATTCCACCTAATGACCATGTGATGAACAGACTTGCACATTATCGTTAATCAGCTGAACCTTCATTATGTCTTTGGACATATTTTAGCAGCAGAGGAATCCAGAAACTAACGGATAAATTTTGATCCACAAAATGCCAGCTTACTGCTCTGTTACTTTTGTAGTATTACTAAGGTGTAGCCTACTTCACTGTTGGAAATCTACAGGTACATGTTATTCTTTGATAGAGTAATCTTTAGACTTATTCTAAGCACATTTTATTTGTGACTGAAATGAAAGTAAGCAGCTGAGCTAGCAGAAAATAAATCAGACCAACTATATGAACTGATCCAGTGGCTGAGCTCAAATGAAAGTTCTGTCTTCCACTTAAAACAACACGAGAGAGTAAAAATCACTTGTAAATGTGCAGCAGAGCAGAAATGATGTAAATGCCAACTACGTGAGATTACCTGTACTACACCACAGTTATTTTCTGCTGAACAGCGTTTGCATGATCAGTTTTTACAGTTGCAGATCACGCTGGCATTGCTCTGACAAAACCCACTCAAGATGCATGGAAATTCAACTCACCAGGAACATCTGAGAGGCTCTGCACGTCACGTGCATGGACCTAATACTCTTAATTTCTACAGAACCTAGGAGTTCCCTTGGCTTCTCACGGCTGCAAAAATACTTTCAGAAATATTCAACCAAGCATATGCCATATTCCAGAGTCTGAGGTAAACTGAATGCTCTGAGGCTTAGTTTTGTTAAGGAGCTACAGTATGGAATTATCAAAACACCAAGTAGCCGACAGACCACATGGTCAAAACCAAACCAGTTGGGAGTTACGTCCACTTAACACGGACAGCTGTGTGACTGAAGTAAGAGCAGCCACAGTAGGTGGCAAGACATCGCTATAGGGGGAAGGACCTAGCATGCAAGTGAGAAGAAAACTAGAATTCCTGCTGGCCCCCTCAACAATAAGGAAACAGAGAAAAAACAGCAGCTAGAGGGGAGTAGAGCTTCAAATTTATCAGAAACCTACAAGAAGAGAAGGAAGATGGCATTTCATCATCATCTTCCAAATCCATCAATATCTAACAATTCCACTCTAGGAAACTTCATAAACATGAACTGCTGTTTTACAGTATGTTAAGTATGTATAATGTGGTAGTAGAGCTGTTTGGCCAAATACAATTTATAGAAGGGTGGAGAGCCTTTTTGAAACCATCAGATCATTAGGTTTTGATACATGAGTTGGGTGTAAAATAAGCAGGTGTTTGACATCAGGTACTGACTGTGCTTTCAGGAAGTTCAGCAATATGTTTGAAAGGAAGACTTACCTTGCATTCATGGCAGTATAGTAGTGCTTTTAATGAATCAAGTAATTAGCAATTCTATAAAAAGAAGGGTATTCCTGAGTGTTCAACATCAAAAGCACTACATTAATTTCCAATTAAAAGGCCAGAATCAGCACGATCCTGTGGTCTCTCTGATCCCCTTTGGAGTCAGTGGAAATGAATGGCATGTAACACCTTTACGGGTCAGATCCAATGGAAGCAGCATTCATTCGACTTACGTTACCACTTCACCTGGAAAATACTTAAACCTTGGAAATGACAGAAGTAAAATAAATACTGAATTCATTGCAGAACTCATTTTCAGGAAAAGTGTTCCGGGAACATAAAGTGACGTGCCACAAAAAAAACTCCTCCACATTTCCAACACGCTGCTGTAAACCGCAAGTTCTTGTGCAATTCAAAGGAAATCTCAAAAGCTCTTTAGAAACTATGAAGATTTCCTGCTGAAGCTCCTATGGGTCAAACATAAATTACGTACCTTATTACTGACATGGGTCCATTATTAATTCTATCTACAGCATCCCATATGCTCATTCCTCTCAACTTCTGCTTTACCCTTTTCACTCTGCTTCTTGTAGTTGGCATTTACATCATTTCTGCTCTGCTGCACATTTACAAGTGATTTTTACCCTCTCATGTTGTTTTAAGTGGAAGACAGAACTTTCATTTGAGCTTGACTCTGAAGAGATCTGTCCTGTTTCCATAGTCAGTATTCCACCCCCTCCTTCAAAGACCTCAGAGATGGCAGAACAACTTGCAATGCTTGCAGCCTGCCACTGAACTCCTGGGTTTGGACTCATGCCTTAGAGGCTCAGGACTAGCATAACTTAATCTTCAGATTTATATTTAGCTGTAATTCAGTTGCAAAGCCGGAACGTGAAATGACCTATGCAGGGTCTACAGATCTCTCCTTCCTTACAGTCTTCACCTTTATGCCAATGGTTATTGTTTGCATGGAGAACAGCAATAATAAAAAAAATTTATAGAATAACCCAGTGACATCAATAATTTCTGTTATTGACAGAATATTTGTCCCCTCTCCTTCATCCCAGTTTTGAAGCCAATCTAACTTGTTGAGATCTCGCATATCGGATTGCCTGGCATAGCTAATGGAAAAAAAACCCCATTGTGCAAATTCAGTGATTCCCCTCTGCTTCTCATAAAAACATCTGGAAAGCAACACCAACCAAGAGAATTGCTCGAGGGTAGGAGGGCATGAGAAGGGAAAAATCCTTCTGAATATTTGTGCTATATTTAAACTCCAGACCAAAGCTTACACTTGGAATGAATGTCTCTCTGCTGTAGGAATGCAAAAATCCAAGCACTGAACAAGGATGTGCTAAGCTTTTTACAACATGCCCCTAAGCAATGGCATTACTGCACGCTTGTAAGAACCGAATGTACAGTGCCTCTATCTTCCATTGCAATTGTTGCAAGGATAGAAAACAGCAAGCAACAGGAAATTTCAACCGTGCACTGGGGAAATAAAAATCTCAATATTCAGCATAGGAAGTTAATCTGTTTTGTAGACATACCTCCTACAAAGAAGGTGCAAGCAGAGCAGGGAAGATGCAGTAAAATCAGAACAACTCAGACAAAATTTCAGAAGAAGGTATCTTAGTTTGGAATTCAAAATTCACATAAAATTGGAGCAATATCAGAATCAATTGTCAGTGAAGGTAATGACAGCTACAGATAGTTAATTAAGTTGGGGAAAGAACACCTAGGACATGCAGTTATATTCATTTTACTGTTTAGGTCCATAAATCTAGACAACCATCTTTCGAAAAATTAACTTCCCAAACTTTCACATCTAACTAGGCTACACCACGCTGCTGGATGCAGCATGGACATGCTTTTGTTCATATCAAGATGACTATCCTTACAGTAACACAAAAAGTATTAAATAATGACAGACATCCTACATGCACCAGAACTCACACTATAGAGAGCAAAAAAAGCGGGTTCTTCCATTTTCTTTTGCCTGGGTGTTCTTCCAGTGTCTCAAGCAGTGGCTAATCTGTAGCACTGAGGTCAGAGGGCTTAATGTCCAAGTTCATAAGTAAAGGCAATGTTACTAAAATGTACAACAGATAAAGGGGGAATTACAGGATAAAGCTGTATGGTTTAAAACACCACACTTTCTTCTTCCTTTACTACTTTTTATATCAGCAAACAATAATTACAAAATTATGGTTACACCTTACACTTGTTGTATGTTAATTATGGCCCATTATTAATTTAAAAAATCACGCTTTTCCTAATCTACAGGTCTTTACTCTTACCCAAACTCATAAATATCTGATTATCTTCCAAATCAAAAGCCTGGTGGCCATAATGTGCCTAGTGGTGTCTACAAAGTCACTCACACACCTTCTGTTGGACATCAGTATGTCTGTTTTACTGAAAATAGAAAAGAGAGAGAGTAGAAAAGTCAATTTTGCAAGTATTCTGCTCAAGGAGGAAAGGTTTTAGTGGGTAGAAAGGTTGGGCCTCATGCTAAATTTTGGAGGCTTAGAACAGTGTTTAAGAATTTGTTTTCAAATGAGCTCTACAAGTTTCCTCACCTTGAAACACAACTATCACATAAGATACATCCTGCTGGCTCAGTTCACTTCTAGAGCTGGTTGAATAAGCCCTGTCAGTGGTTGTAAGATTGCACTTTTCCAATATATATATAAAGCTGGCTACAAGGTTGCCTCTTCCCAGTCACTAGGTGTGCCGCACACACAAATAATACTTTTCATCTCACATCCAGGTATACTGGCACATAAATGTTCATCAATGCCGATTACACTGCGCAGAGCTTGTACAATGGTATATAACTTCTACTCGAGTTTTTTTGGTGAACTTTGTCCTTCAGAGCATTCCAGGTGAGTCAGCGTTGCTTTCTCCTGTATTTGTTTTCACATGAAGTCTCTTCTGAGCCAGGTGCTAAACTATTAGCGGTAAGTTTTCCTGGTATAGCAGGGAGAGTTTTAATTAAAACCTGCCTTTCTACTCCTCACTCCATTAGTGCATATGCTATTGTACTGAAAAATCTAGTAATGACAAAACCTTCCGTTTGTTTTCTGTATGTAACAGAGAGAAACCACAATTGCTATTCATGATTATGACTGCAGTAACAGGATGCAATGAATTAAGTTGGTCGTATTTTGTTATTTTTTTAAAAATCACACCATTGACCAACTTATCACAGACATAACTAAATTACCCTATTTATTTCCACTTTTAGTAATATAAGTAGTGGAACATATTGTGTCATTCATAGCTGGATATCATGCAGCTTAGAAGTTTAAGGAAAGAACTCACCTATACATGGAAGGTTAGTTTACATTAAGATTGGCCTGAGTTTAAAACACATTAGTTGAAGTAATGAGTCAAAAAAAAATAGAATTCCTAAAACATCACCAGATTAGTAAAAGCCACAAAAATAGCAATGCAAGATAAAGAGATATCTTCTTTTTTATTAGAGTAAAATTTTTCCTCTGAAATTAACTTCTCCAGATTCAGAGAGGTTTACGAAAGATGAAGGTGAACGCGCCCTTGAAATCCTCCTTGACCACAGCTTTGCAAACAGTGTACCAGAGCAGATGCATCCCATTCTGCTTCAGAAACAGTTTTAAACTTGGACCTTTGCACAGATAGCATAATGCATTTACATCTCAGACAGTGGAAGAAAGTTATGTGTAACTCATAAAATGCTTCTGTCGCAAAGTCACAGGGGAGGCACCAGTAAAATACAACCTTCTCCCTACCTCCCCTGGCAATGTAGAAAAAATTAAACAATGCAAAAATGTCAGCAAATTAGTGTCAAGCAATTTTGAAAATTACTTGAATCAGAAGGAAAGAAATTTGGAACAGCTGCATCAAAACATATGCTTTCCCTCACCCTTAGACTTAAGTGCCCTTATTACTTTATGCAAATTATTATTTCATTAACAAGCTGCACGGGCCTTAAGAGATTGCCACGTACCAAAAAATTTGGAGCAAGTTGTGATTTGACAGTACGCTGATATGCATACTGTATTGTGAATAGAAGACAGCGGCTTACCAAATCATTTTTGTTGAAAAATTGGACAAGAAGAAAGGTCTCCAAAACCAACAGCCAGAAGCAGATTTCAGAGGGACAATCACCATCTGCTTCCAGCCAATATGGCCAACAATAATTTATATCTTTCTGCAAACTGTGGAAATTCAGCTACTTTTACAGCATTCTGAGTTTCTGCATAAGTGATAGATTTTGACTGACTGCTCCTCCAATTTATCTTCTCTGAAATGTTCAAAGTCTGACAAAAAAAGGCTGGTAAAAGGACCTACATACATGGAAGAATGGACATGAGGACTAATACCACCAAGGAGGCTTCAGCTGCCAATTTTCTTCAGCTGCCAAGTTTTTACCTTAGTGCTTTCCTTTATTTCTCCTCTGCATGGTGAGCAGATGGATTCACACTTCAGTATCTGGTGGTATCACAAATGAGTGAATCTCAGCTTGACGAAGTCTTGGAAGCAAGAAACCAATTAATTATTTTAAGCTTGCAGAAGCAGACAACCCAGAGGAGTTCTGCCAAGCAAAGATGGAAGGGAATTTATGGATGTGGTTGTGAACTCCAGATAGACTGACACTCATTGGAAAAGGTCTGGTTCATTTCAGAGTGATGGGAACAGGTTTCCAAGAAGTATAAGGAAAAATTGTGATGGATGGCTGAAATCACATCCAATTCCAGTTTCTTTCTACAGGTGTCTCAAATCCTCATTTTTACCTCTGATCTTGCTGTTGAGTAATCCCTGTGCAATGTTTAGGATAGGTCCACCTGCTGCTTGCACTTGAGCTGCATGCCAGCACCTTCTCTCCTTCACTGCAGTATAATGCTTCACACTGCATTGCTTCCTCTATTACCACAACTCAAACCTCAAGCTTTGTTTCCTACATGACCCTGTTTTCCACAGTGAACTCTTTTTATCTCTTCCCTTTATTCACTCTTGCAGCTCTTCTGAAATGTCTACAAATGAACCAGCTATCTTCAATGCTGTGCACCAAAACCAGCCACAACATTCTAGTGGTATTTCTCTAATGCCAAACACAGGTGGAAGACAGCCTTGCAAGACCTGTCTGGCATTTTCCTGCTGATGGATCCATGGAGCACATTAGATGTTTTGATGGAAGAACCACACTTGCTGTTTCTGCTCATCTGACTATCAACCACAATTCTGCATCATGTCATGTTGGCTTTTTGTTTTCTACAGCCTGTAATGGTGAGGGTAACAGCACAGAAGCAACAGAGCAGTAAAAAGCCTGTGGGGAGCCTGCAAGCAGGGTTTTTTTCCAAGTATTTGTCTGAAGTGTACTAATGCTAGGACTAAGTAAACAGATTTTCAAGTTGAGCAATGAACTGTCATCTCTTTCCCTCCTCCCACTACACAGATACACATACAGTATCATACTGCACCCATTTAAAAAGACATTTACCAACCTCCCTGCTTAAGCATTTTATAGCATACATCCGTGGAATGAGATACCCAGTTGCTGCGAAACGTTGAGCCAACTACTCTGCATTTTCTGTGCGACATCAGGGATGATTGACCAACTGGTAGACAAAGCTAAAGATAAAACCGGTTTGATTATTTACAGATTCCTAAACCCAAACCTGATAAGAGTCTATAATGATTTACAGCCAGCTGCTGAACAGAATCGCAGCAGTCCATAGTTCATAAGGACAGAAAACACAGTGCTTCTTCAGTGGGAGATCAGAGCAGCAAGCCAGCAGCTACCACATGCTCAACTTCCAGCAACTTGTGCAGAGGCAGAAACCCCAAGTTCTCTGTCAATGGAGCTGGCTAATTCCAGCTCGTTTCTATTGTCTGTACTTTTGCAGTCCTTGCCTCTACCCTGTCAAGGAGATGAATTTGCTAATGTCAAGGGCCGAAAATGCCCTTTTCTATCTTTTCCATCATTTCATTTCATTCTGTTGTCTATTAGGTTCCCATTTATCAAAGTCAAGAAACACAAAGGAATTTTAGGGAAGAAAAAAAAAAAAAAAAGAGCATACTTAGCAATAATTTCTTTATGCAATTCTAGCACCACTAAACAAAAAGCCCCCTGAACTCTCATTTATACATTTCAAACCTTTTCTGTGGGAAAGGCTCTTCCTCAGATTGCTTCTGCACCTCCCAACAGGTGACTGACTTAACTAATACCTACAGAAAGTGTGCTGTCGAGTATAATTCACATACAGACAGACGGCCCCTAACACTACTGAGTCTCATCTGGAGCAGTTTAATGGTACTGCTACTCATGGGGAAGACATCAAAGGAGAGATTTCATCTTTCGCAGGTGCAAATTTCATACCTGTCATCAAAGCAGCTGTTTTGAAAACCTACTCTTAGAAGCTACAAACCTCTCGCAAGTTTATGCAGCTTACACAGAGACAAGAGACATGAAATTCTGTGCATTAATGGAATGAAAAAGTAGCGTCACAGTAGTGACATAGGTCCTAACAGATAAAATTCACATAAAAAGTAAGAACATTAATACTACAGAGGTTTGGGTTCCCTCCTGTACATTAACAGCACACATCATGGGTTTGCTGCAACATTATTTTAAAATGCTTAAGGCCTCCTTGCCAAACTGTTTCTCTGCCTAACAGTTCAGTCCAGAAAGAAAGTCTAAAAGATCTTTGCTTACTATTTGCAGAAATAAAAATATTTTCCTGTAAGTTATTTATAGTACCAATGTGTGCCTGTGGACAAATGCCTATAACTCTGTACCATAACATACCATAACTCTGCATGTCTAATCGTGGTGCTGGTTTGCTCTACAAACTGTTCCCCTGCCAAGATGAGCATCCAGTTTAAACAGCAGCGGCATAGCTCCTGAAGAATGCTAGAACGGATGCCCTCTTTATATGGAGAAGTTAATTGGAAGAGATATTGAAAAATAAACTACATTGGAATAGCTTCGCTCTCCCTGCAGGCACACAGATCTGAAATAAAAGTCTTTTTATTCTGAAAATAATTATTTCCCTCACAAAGCTCAGCGGTAAATCTGGCCTTAAAAGAATTGACTCTTTTTTCAGCTCATAACACAAAGAACCACAGAATATGAACTTCATGCAACTAACTTGCTCGAAGTAAAACTAAAAAGTTGCTTGCTTTGGTATACACGCAGAAAAAAAAAAAATCTGTTTTTAATAAAAATTTTAACCCAGACTGTAATATGTCTTTTTACAGCTAATGAGCAACTCAGTCCTTTCAAGACTGATTTTGATATGGTGGGCTTCTGAACAAGAGCTGTAAGTAGCCCCTTTCTGCTCCTGGCCGGAACACAAGCGTATGAGGGACCAAGGGATAGGCCCCCATTTGCTTCTCCTAGGACAGGTAGCTGGAGAACAGCTAAGGTTTAGAACTGAGCAAGTACTGGAAAAAGCTAAGTAGAAGCAGTTTACTGGCAACAAATTGCTAAAACCCTTGGGAGAGAAAAAAAAAAAAA